>BGPR01030164.1:0-17718 GCA_013235015.1 Araneus ventricosus
AATATGCTGTAAGATGCAGATAGCATCCGCAGTTATGTATGTCATGTTACTGCGACTTCATGTGGAATGCCTCTACTGGAGTTCAAAAAATCTATTTATTTATAATGCGATCGTTAATTGTTTAAGTAATATTCACAATGACGTGTACAGTGCAACAACGACGCCAAGTGAACTGAATTCCTTGAGTAAAAAATAGATATCCCTATTCTATATGTTATTTCTGTAGTCAACATCTTTTTGCCTCAACTAATGCAAAGCCTACAGCGGCGAATAAAGTATTAGTGGATCGGGTTTTTACCGACTTCTGACTAGCAAATTATATTTACATTAAAACACACTGTATGTGTAAAATTGAAAGAAAATTTGAAACATTATAAATACTGTGGTTGATCGTCAATTTTAGCGATAAAGGAGCTTAAGATTCAGATCCAAGTGGAGGTCTTCGAATGTTATTTAGATTCCCGTTTTCAGCCCAACGGAGCTTTGGTCTACGTCAGTTGAAAGTAGCAAATAGTTTTCGTACTGTCCTCTAATGTAAGCATGGGAAAAACCTATCGGTTTTAACAGAAAACCGGGTTTTTTTGTTTCGGTTAACCGGTTTTTTCGGCTATTTTTGTCCCGGTTATAACCGGTTATTTTTTGTCCCGATTATAACCGGTTAATTTTTTGTCCCGGTTACAACCTGTTATTTTTGTCCCGGTTATAACCGGTTATTTTTTGTCCCGGTTATAACCGGTTATTTTTTATCCCGGTTATAACCGGTTAATTTTTAAAAATCCAATAACCGGGTAAAAAAGTCGTCAGCAAAATCAGCTTTCGGAAAATATCCTGAAATGTTCTAAAATAGTGATAGACAAGTTTTGTTTCATAACTCGATGCGTTTTAGTCGCAGAAGAGTGGTAAATTTTATTTAAAAATTTATGGTGCAAAAAACGTTTAACAATATATGATAAATAGGACCGAAGTTCTTCATAAAAATGTAGACATAGTTGTTTTTTTCGGAAGCAGAAAAAAATCTGCATGCCGGATTTGTCATTTATAGCCAAAAAATATTTTTCTTTAGTTGAAAGTTCTGTGATTTCATAAAGATTACTATTATCGTTGAATGATGTTGTTTCTGATGAGAGGTGTCGACTAACTGATGAACACATCGCTGAAAGAGTCTTATGAATTGTTCAATATCGACCTATGAACTCATTTCCTGTGAAAACAATATTATTAAAAAATTTTTGTCTTCAAACGGATTTTGTTTTTTATAAAAAAAACACCGAAAACCGGTTATTTTGAGCGGTTAAAACAGCCAGGTTAAACCTGAGGCGAAAAAGACCCGAATAACCGAATACCGGTTATTTTTGTAATAATCGCCATTCCTACTCTTATGATAGTTTGTAAATGAGTATTAGTAATAAAAGTTACTGAGTACCATGAAAAGTTTCTGCTGTTATTTATATAAAGACATCATGGAGAGGCAGCTCTTTCACACCCTTTTCTCTTCTACAAAGCTCTTCCCCTTTCTCTCTAAGAAGAGAAAGCTCACACTCTTTTCTCTTCTTAATATAAATAAAAGTAATCGTGGTTATGTATGTTCCACATCTCCTCCTAAACCACGACACTGATTTCAACCGAACTTTGCACGCTTTTTAATTAAGACAAGGGAAAGATTACTGCCAACTTTTCAAGGTGCAAAAGTTAATTAAACAGTCAGTTAATTATAAATTAACCGAAACCGTTTTTCTGCAGTAACTTCGGAGCAAATTATCTCTCTAAAATTATTTTTTATTCCATCTTAAAGTTCAAAATTGTGCCTTTATAATGATACCAATTTTATGTCTGTGACATTTTTTCTTCCATTTTTATTAATTTTTCAAAATTTATTAAATTGCTAATTACCTGCAGACGATTTTGAAATAACGCAAATGTATTGCTACTCCGTTGCTAGGCAACGGTTAAACTGTCCTCCTACCGTTGTGGTGCTGAAGTTTGGAGAAGGGTGCCAGCTCAGGTGTCGAACTCGCCATCTGACACCGATCCAAAATTACGAGGTTTGTCTCAAAATAGCCCTCGTGTTTCTTCAAACATTAATGTGGGAAGAATTATTATGATCACGGCCTGAGCCGCCAATTCTGTGGGAAGAAGGTGGGAGGTTAAATCTCAAACCCCGCCTACAGGTAAAAATGCTTCATCTAAGGAACACTCTAGGGGAAAATGCATCAAAGATAAAGAAGGAGACACAGCAGTTAAAACTAAAGTATTTATTTATTTAAAAAACATAATATGAAATGAGAGAAGTATTTACACAGGTATTATTTACAGATAGAACAAGAGGGCTTTAGGGTTTGTTACTTAGCCATTAAAATATCAAACTTACACCTCGTTAAAAGTTACAGCCATCGGCCATCGCCGCCGTGCTGACAGGGAAAAGATCCCCGTACCTCGTTAAGCTCACCAATCCTACCGTATGACCGTTCCGTTTGATTTCAAAGAGTCATCTCCCATGGATTCAAACATTACCCTGGGTTTTTAAGTGAGATCTTACACCTACGCATCACGTGATTAGCGTTAGAAAGAGCGTGATCGTTATCTTCCGATATCTTTCCACTGACACAACAATATTCAAATGAGCTTGAAAGGAAAGTGAAAGAATATTATTAGGAAGGAATTAAGCTTATGCTTTTAAGCTAGACGAATTACCGAAATTGACTTCTCTGAAACATCAAGATGATTGTATTCCCAAATTGAATTTTGTATATAAGAATGTAATGTAAGTACATTCATATCAATAAATTATATTTGCTATTTTGCGTGCACGCTTCCCTGAGTATTTAATTTCAACAAACCAACGAAAAACGAAATAATTTTTTCGTAGGAATGGGAAGGTTAAACCGGGTCTATTGGAAGGAAAAAATGCTGAGAGAAAGATTTCTATCGGAACATTCTTATAGAACATTTTCCTTTAATTCTAAATAACACTTGACAAATTTATAAACTCATGACCTTATGAACTTATCGTTTCGTGGAAATATAATCGCAAACGACTTTCGAAAGACATTGGTTTCTTTATATTAAATATTTCGTGTGAATTCTTTTCACAAAATAGGCGTTTCTTGCAAAAATTATTGCCTTTAAAATTTTGAACATTAGTGTAGCGCAATAAAATTTCAGAGGCGTTTAGTAGGCTTTTAAATACCTTTCTAACCGTACAAAGTGACGAAAAACTGCTTTCTAAGGACGCAATGTAAACTTTCGCCGGTCAGAACGTTTCTATTTGAGTGATTTTTCCGCTCAATCATTTTCACGCTCCGATTACCACATCCTGGGATGGCTGATTTATTTATTTGGAAGGGGAATGATTTGTTTGGGTTGACCTTATAGATCAAAGCATTTCGAATATTTTTTTCCTGTTTTCAATGCTGAACAATTTGTCTGTTCAAGTTGATTTTTTTATGTAAATAAATTACTTAGATCTTACCTCTTTTTCAAAAAATCTTCGATTTTGGAAAACTTTTTGGTCTTGAGGATCGGTTTTAATAATGTAAAAAAGAGTTACCGAATATGTACCTGAGTCATAATTTCATTTCTATGAAATATTTGGGAAGTAAAATAGGAAAGTTATGTTGCAACGATGTAAATGCGATATATGAAATCATTTTTAAGAAAAGGGCTGCGAAATTACATTATAGAACAAGTGTTTAGATTTAGAGAGCATCAAATGATTATTTTAACTACGAGTGACTATTAATTTAATCATCACTAATTCATATTAATCATATTATATTTATCAATCATGACAATTATTATAGTCATGATTAATATTAATTAATGACTTAAACTATTTAATGACTATTTTAACTCTGAGAAATTTTCTAAATAAATAAATATAAATAAATAATACTAAATATAATAATAATAAACTGATATTACTGATAAATTGCATGAGGATACGTTACGTAATTTCTAAAATGTAATTGTTCTTAAAGAAATAAGCAGTCCGATTTGGGAAACAAGTTTCCTTTATAGTAACGATGGCACAATTATTACACTAATTTTAACGAAAAAACTGCTAATTTCTAATTTTAATAACGATATATGAAACCATTTTAAAAAAAAATATCAACTACTATTTCTAATTTAAACTGTTAATTTTCCTACTTTAAAATGGATTTCTTAAAAAAGTAATCACATTGATTAGAAGATAAATATACTACAAAAAATTCTACTACTTATTTTTTTATTAAAATTACGTGTCAATCACTGTACATTACAAAACGGTCCAAACACGGCGACCTCCCCCTATATTTGCAATGATTTTTATAAACTAAAGCATTTCCTTCCAAGTGTGAATGAAACATGGCCTTTCTTTCTGTATCTTTCAGGATTTATGGTGCTCCAAAGCAATAACAAAGAGACAGACAAGAGTGTGTTTATATTTTAAGAATTCAATTTTTTTAAAAATTTTAACTGCGTTTCGTTTATCAGTTATACTGCCAATGAGTAAGAAATATTCTATTCTACAAGAGTATTATGTCACTATTTTTATTTCTATTACGTAATAAAAAAATCTAAATGATTTCGAGTTTATAGTTACTTTTTTTGTTATTTATGGAAAATAATATATGGACACATAAGATTTCTTTTATTTATTATTACATTACATAAGTTATTGCAAAATATTTAATTATTCGAGAACGTCGTCGAAATTGACTAGTTTAATGCAAACAATTTACATGTTTTTTTAAAAAATCAGATTAGTTTATTTGATTAAGTATTCAACTGTGCCAGAAAAGAAGTTTACATTGGAGTAATTATTGAATAGCGACGTCAGCTGAATGTTAAAAATAGCAGACGATATTTGTTTCTTTTTGAAATTAATAATAACGTTTATTTAAGTTATAAATAATAACTACTGTAGTTTTAATTATGACGTAAATATCTAAATTATTTTATGAATTTTTCATAATTTTTAATTTAATTATTTGAAGTAGGGGAAGTCTTCTGACAATAGCACTAGCCGAAGTGAATCTAGCGGAAGGAAATTGATAGTGTCGGAATCAATAATAAAATTCTTGCATTCCTTACCATTAATAGGAATAAGATTATTTAAATAACCTCTTTTTAATTCCTTTATAATCATGAAAATGATTTCAGAGTTAACGCAATTTACTTTTTTCATTTAGCATTCTATTCATTGAGGAAAATATTTCTGAAATTTTAATTAAACTCTCTAACAAAAGGAAAAAGACGAAGACTTTTCATATTTTTTTATTTACAGAAAATGATTATCAGAATAGGAATTGATAAATAATAATTTGATAGTTTAATTAACGTTTTCCTTAGCGGAAAAATTTCTCCCAATTTCATTCTGCTGCTTTTTATTCAGAACTAGGAGCAACAATTTATTAATTTCCTCCATTTAAAAATGTTAGGAAAATAATGCTTATAGAACTTCATAATTATAATAGTAATGATTTTTATTTTATTAAGCTATTTCTTTATTTTTAATGTAACAGTTTATAACGCTACAAATTTCAATTAGCTACAGTAAAAATAAAACTAGTGAAATAGTTTTACAGATTGTGAAAATCTTTCCAATTTCAGAAAATGATATGCAACTAAATTGGATTATATTTTATTCAAATATGAAGGACAGTTTCTAAGATATAATAAGTTTTATTCTATATTTTGACGAAGACAGGCCTGCAAAATTATAAAACTATAAGCAATTATCACGATTTCTTGCTCACTACAGTGATAATATATATAGAAATACAGGTTGTACACAAATGAAATGACTCATCTCAAAAATTAATGACAAAAATCCAAAGATGTTGGAACTACTTTTCTTTAATGAGAGCGTATCTCAGAACGTTTTTTTTCACATAGGTAACATGCCATTTCGCTGGTCTAGAGCGAGAAAATTCCTTACGTATTAGCTACCGATCAGCAAAAGCTGATGCGTGTTTTCTTGTTTCTTTTTTTAAGTTTTTCTTGAATATCACAAAGACTTTTTACGTTACGTGAATTAACAAATTAAAGGGCGTACAATTCCCTAAAAATACATGCTTCCATTTTTCTTCCAGTTTTCATATATTTTCTCAGATAATGGCTCAAAAGAAAGTTTTGATTTTCAGTAATTTACGATCCCTAGACTCTAAGGAGAAGCAGCCTTACAGCCCAGACTTAGCCCCATGCGATTTTCATCTGTTTGGTCCACTGAAACAACATCTTGGAGGCAAACACTGTGGAGATGATGACGACGTTCAACACGAAGTCCTACTGTGGATGAGAGAGCAACTGAAATAATTTTATGCAGCTGGAATTGGGGCGCTGCTAAAACGATCGGATAAGCACATCAACATTGGTGGAGATTATGTTGATGGTCTTTATTATCTTTTGTGACTTACTTAATGACTTACTTCGTATATTCTATCTGAACTAATGACAATCAACATCAGTTTAGAACACTGGAGAATATACAGGGTCGTGGAGAATATACACTCTAGTCGTGTCTCAATAGAAATTTTCTAAATTGTTAGAGATAGGCCTATACTTTCAATTGGAAAAAAGTGTTAAGTAAAGAATGATATCTTAGGTTGATTGAGTCCATGAATGTTCTGCTGCTAAATTTTTATACAGTTCCTCGGTCCTATTAATCATATATAGTAAAGTAATTTTAATATACTGCTAAGTTAAACAAAAAAAGTTTCACTCTCCTGCGACTTAAACTGGCCAAGTTATGTATCTTTGAATTTTATTGTTTTTGGCCAATCCGTGGTCACCACTTCTTCGAACCGTCCGCTGATTGCCGGATCTTCCTGAAAGCGACCATTAAAATGAGCTAAAATCGTCTAAAATAGTGATGTTCAAAGTTTCCTAATTCCAAAACTCCTTCAAGTTTTAGTCATAGAAGAGTAGAACTTTTTTTGTTTAAAATGTTAGAATCTCAAGAATATTCTGCTAATTATGACCTAATAGGACTGGGAATATGCAGGGTGCCCACTCAAGTCCCTTACCACCCTTTTAACAACCGAACGGCTGCAGCTATATACATAAGAGTGGTGTCTAGCCATTTTAAAGTGACTATGCGCTACTGGATGGAACCACTTACAGCGCCACCTGGTGGAAAAGGTAGAGTTAGCGTTATTATCTCTAAAACGTTACGAGATAGAGTAAAAACGTGAATTACAAAGTTGTAGAGCATCATCGATTTAATACAAAAAGACACCTTGTGGACGTAAATGTTTAGAACAGAGCGCTTAAAACACGTATTTGTTTGTTCGCGATTTCCTACACTGCCACTTGACAAAATATTCTTAGAAAGAAAAAAAAAACTAGTTATCACAAAATATCTTTACTTCCAATGTTCAAACTTCTCTCCGTCAGCTACAATGCACATCTGGAGGCTTTTTAGCTTGAACTTCACGTTGCAGACGGTGTAGTATAGCGGGTGTCACGTTGGCACAAGCAACGTGAAGTTCAAGCAAGAGTCCAAATGTGCATTGTAGCTGACGGAGAGAAGTTTGAACATTGGAAATAAAGGTATCTTGTGATAAATAGTTGTTTTTTTCTCTCTAAGAATGTTTTGTCACGTGTCAGTGTAGGAAATCGCGAGAAAACAAATACGTGTTTTAAGCGTTCTGTTTTTAGCATTCATGACCACAAGTTGTCTTTTTGTACTAAATCGATGATGCTCTACAACTTTGTAATTCACTTTTTTCCTCTATCTCGTACCGTTTTAGAGATAATAACGCTAACTCCACTGTTTTCCACCAGGTGGCGCTGTAAGTGGTTTCATCCAGTAGTGCATAGTCACTTCACCATGCCTAGACACCACTCTCATGAAGATAGCTGCAGCCATTCGGTAGTTAAAAGGGTGGTAAGGCACTTTAATGGGCACCCTGTATACAAAAATGAAGATTTCGTCATTTTTTTTCAGCAGTACGTTTATTGAATCAAACAATATAATTCTTTACTTTATTTAAAGCCTTCTTCCAAGTGGAAAGATGTGCCTATCTCTACAGGTTTAGAAATTAGCTTTACTCTTAATTATAGCAACGATATCACACAAAAATATATTCAATATCTCCTTACAAATGTAGTAATGTTTAAATGTAGCAATTAAAACATTGAAAAGCATTGTTTTAAGATGTACTTAATTATTTTTTAAAACTATTAAAATTAGACAAAAAAATTCTACGGAAATAAAATTGGTGTTGCTGAGAAGATAATTGTTTGCATTTGAAAGTGGTGTAACAATACTTCATATGTTCCGAAGTTATTAAGGAAAAACGTAAAACTTTAATTAATTTTTTAATTGAAATTTTGAAAACTCTTTCTTGGTGAGCACCTACTACCCAAGAAGTGACTACCTGTCAGATTTGGTAGCTTTAGATTCAACAGTCTTCCCTAGACTGTTCTAAATGATTTTTGCATCATGTTAGTCGCATGATGGTATTTACAGTTAGTAGATAGTTTACCGATAGTATGTTGTATAATTTTTATACTTACAGCCTATAATCGTTATAAAAATTAAAATAAATATAGAAAATTTTAATAAAATATAATAGCGTAGAAGTAAGAATAGTAATGAAGTCATAAGTGTGCAACAACAGTTAACAAATTTATACTAAAATTAGTTTTACTTGTTTTTAGTATGCTTAAAATTATCCTTTATGACCGTCGTGCGTCTAGAATGGAAAAACAGACGCCAGAACCAACGAAAAACGAATGCATGGTGAAAATTCAATAACGTCCGCCTGGAATGTGGCGTATATGTCCCAGGTGGGATTTTAAATTGTCCCGTGGTTTTCAAATAGACTTCCAAACAATAGGTTTTCTCAGTAACAATGTTTATAGTTATTTCGTGAATTACTTGTGGTTTTTGTTATCATAATAACATGTGGTATGTTAATGTTGCGTGTTGTTTCACAGACCGAAACGTACTCTGGACATGTTTTGCATATAATAAAAACAGTTCATGGCGTAGTTTTGCATGATTAGGTGCTCCATAAAGTAGTTATAGTTAGAACTAGAATTTTCAAACGCATTTTGCTTCTTTATTATAGAGTCTTAAAAGAAATACAGACATGGCGTTGGTAGACATTACTATTGAAACTCTAGCCTTTTTTCGCACATGCTTAATTCCGTTGCATTACATAAAGGTTTATACATGATATTGAAAAAAAAAATTTTTAGAAGAACTTTTGTTGAGAATATCTAAATTCTGGAATTGAGAATTACTTCATTTTAAGAAATTAATTAATAAGCAGGGTAAATATTATTTTATGTTAATGAAAAATATTTCCAAAGACTGAAATTTAGATAAATGAATATTTTTAAAAAGTTGCTCTGTGGGTGTATGGTGTAAACAGTCCAACACACAGGAAAATGGAGAATGAAGGTTTATTCATAAATATGCAGGAAAAACCGCAGCACAGGTAACAGGAAGCAACAGATTTTTCACAAATTAGCATCGTAAAAGACAACAATTCACAGGTAAACAGTTCAGTGCTTTTAGAATTAGCAACACAAACTGTCCTCAAATCACTAATAACGACAATAACAGCACTTTCAATAGCGCTCAGCTCACCAGCTTTCTAGCTCGTTCTGTAGACAAAACTCCAAAGTCGTTCCAGTCGATCAACACACACCTCTCTGATCTAAGCGCGGCTCATAAATACTCTTCCCGACAGGCCGAGACGTCACATGGAGTTTTCTCGTACATTTAAGCGTATTTTTTTTCACTAATACAGATATCGAGCAAAGTGTCTCATTTTCTGGAATCATCGATTTACCGTCAAAATGGTCGGCAAGTTCGTCGTCAAGGTCAGGGGATCAGGCCCGGCCATTCCATACTTACCCCTGCAAAACGCTCTTCCCAAACATAAGACTAGTCAGGCAGGAAAGCGACATTACATTTTTGCAACAATATCGTAAAACAGAACAGAACGCCGTCCCTTACCCCCGTCCCCGTGACCAGATCGCTCACTGAACGGTTTGATGGGCAAGACACGGGGATTTTATTTAAGGAAAAGAAAAACAAGATAAACAAAAAGACGGAAATATATACACTATGTACAGCACAGGCATTTTCACTTTTACACTATTAGTTCGTAATAGTCTTCTTTTCTTTGGATGTTGAAATACCTTTCTTTTAGTTGGAGGTGGAATGTCCGGTGATTGAGCTACTTGGTTCAGCTCGCTGGGATGTTGAAGGCTAGGGAGGCCGGAAAAGATCTCTGTTTTCGCTAATGAATTTGATGATCCCACGAATTTTATGCCTGGAGACGAGGTTATTGGCGACCCTTTTCAGCCATTCTTGTTCGAAGTTTGGCGCTGGCTTCCTCATATGCCACGATAGGGTGAATTGATAAGATATGCAAATTTGGTCTATTGTATCGTCGTAAGTTTTTGGAATATTTATTGCACTCAAGTTATAAACCTGATGGTTTAATTTTAACTTAGCACCAGAGAAATATAAATGTCAGAAAAGTCAGAAGTGCTAGTCAGGGGTAAAAGCACTTCTAAAGCATGTCTAATAGTTTTAAGGTAAAAAAATACCATTTATATTGGCGAGTTTTTTTGTTTTGTTTATTTGGGGTAATGTAGAACTTCCGCTATGCGACCGACTTCCGGTGTAATGCTTCATCAAAGGGAAACTTCAAAATTTCAACACTCTGTTTGAAAATGTTAATTATTTTTTAAAGTGGCGTTTCCTAATGTAATGGCTTAAGCAAACTTTGAAAATATTAAATATAATGTTTGTATTGCTGCAGCTCTCAATGTTTACTTCAAATAAAAGGCTTATTTTGTGGAAAGGCCACCATAATTTTTCGCTATCGCTCTTTCTGGCGACTTCTAAGGTTGATTGGCGGTTAAATTTTTAATCGAACGATTTAGATAATCACTGGAGGTTAAATTGTCGACCAAACGATTTAGCTAATTACAATAGTTCCATTTGGAATTTAGCTATCTCAACAGCTTTTATTTTTAGCCTCTTTAAATAAAAGAATTAAACGAGCTCAAAGAAAACAGAATTCGACGCTTTGTGTTCTAAAGAAAGAACTGGTTAGAACTTGGCATTTGATACAATATCCAAATGAATTTTTTGGTCGTTTAAATTGGAGGTTTACCGGAAAAGGATATGTGAATCCAAAATAAACAAATCATAAAATATTATAATTATCAAACTCCTTTTATCGTCTGAAAACTTTAGTTAAAAAAAGATATAACAGATGAATCAAACTATTTTTAGAAACCACCAAAAGCTGATTTTCTCCTTACATTATTTTTAATTTTTAAATAATGACATGAAGTTCAATTAAACATTGTCGCGTTTCAGTTTTTTTTATATAAATTGCCATTCGACGGAATTCCAACACAAAATCTTTTTATCGTATGCACAATTATTTTTCATTAAAATAGAAAATCCACCGGACAAAACATTTTTAAAATTTCGTAGTTTTCTCAAAAATAGTTACAAACTGTCCAAACGATTGTTAAGAATCGTAGAAAGAAAACCCAGATCTGAATTTTCAGCTCTCCTTATATAATATATTCTCCAGGTTGAGTGAAAGCCAATTCGTCGCCAAATAATCTCGAAAGCAAATTGGCCAATTAGCCAATTCTCCAATCTCGAAAGTCAATTAGCCAATTATCCAATTATCCAATCTCGAAAGCCAATTAGCCAATTTTCCAATCTCGAAAGCCAATTAATCATCTCGTCGAAATAATCACCAATTTAGAGAATCATTTCCAAATTTCGCAACAAATTATGTGCCAAAAACACAGCCAGCATGGAGATATAGTGGCAAATTGGCGACTTTCTCATACAAACCCACACCAACGAATTTGTTTGATTCAGCCTCATATCAAATTTAATAAGAGGATTTCCTGACATGGTGTTTTAGATTTTCAAATATATTTTGGACATATTTTCACAAATTTAAACAAAATATTTACGAAATTCGTTACTATAGCATCAAAATCTTATTTATTTCAGATCCTGAATAATAATTGGAGGCAAGTTAAATTTCTCATCCATAAATTTGACCATTCCATACTAATTGGCTTTCACGTTTTTGCAACCTTCTACTAAACTCTAGATTTATAACTAGTTTCTTCAAAGAACGACTTCAAGGCCTTCAGTCATAAAAACTTTGAAGGCGATGTTCTTAGATATTTCTGATCCCAAATGAATTTTTGATGGCAGTGCGTGTTTTTGTCATAATAAAGCTAGACATCATTAAAAAGTCAGTTTTCCATTACGTTAATGGCCGTCTGTAAAACATGTTGAAACGTTAAAAGTTCCTCTCCATAAACACGATTAATTATTTGAAGGTAAATTGTTTCTTTTTACGGTATATTTTGGAAAATAAAAAACAAATTATTCTTTTTATGATTACGGATTTTATCACTTCTATTTGATATTTATTTCATTTGTAAGAGGGTGGCGCAGGATTCGTTCAATAACTTCGATTCTAAAGAAGTTATTTTATTTAAATAGTTTTAATTAAAGCACCGGGTTTGTCATATACGATCAGTTATCGGTTTAGCTTCATTAATTAATCTGAATCCTTCTTCCATTACGTTGAGTGCTTGTTTTTCAATCCACGAAGACAGAACGCCGCTCCGTGTCCCCGTGTCTGATGCCATGACAGGAAAAATGTCAGAAATACACGGAAACAGAAAATTTTTTCCAGATTTATCTTTTGGGATGTTTTTCAGACATTATGAAAGAAATTTTATCATAAATGTAGTTTATTGATTGATACTAGTAGCAGCCGCCATGTTCCTAACTGGCACCACCTCTTTGCGGCTCGCAACCACTACTTTTTCATTTCACTTACTCGAGGACGCGCGTCGGGCTTCGTAGGCCCGGGTTCTGTTTTTTTTATTGTTTTTTTGACAAAACTCGCAGACAATTAGATTTATTTTAATAGGAAGCATTTTTTATTCTATTGCACAGAATATAAAATATTAAAAAATAATTTTCAGAAAATTATTACTGTCTTAAGTCTGGGAGGGCATTCAAATGAAGAAGATCAATAAATGCTTTTACTTCCAAGGTATTTATGAAAATGCTGGCTTTCCCGGACAATATTACCTGAATTCGTATTAATGCATTTCTGTCTCATCGATAAGCATTTCCAAGAAATTTGAATCGATGATAACATTTTACTTCACCAAAATTTTCGAAGAATTTTATGACGTTGTTGTGTGTAAAAGTTATCATATTTTGGTGAGGTTCTTTTCTGCACCATTTGTTAATTACAGATATTTTACCGTTTACTATGCATTTTTTTTTACTCTAAGCATAATTAAATAACCGTTGGATTCACAAATATCCGATTAGTTGTCTAATTCCTTTTTAGAATTCGACTCTAACAGTTCAAAATCAACATTTTTTTTATTTTTTTCATTAATCTATCCTTAATTATTTCATATTTCAGCTAAAAGCTCTTCCAATCTTTCCATTCAATACTTACAGTTCGAATAGCGATAAATTGTTGCGATCTATCTGTTTTTCCAGCAATTCTACGCAGATACGCGAGCGGGCGCATCGGGCTTCGGAGGCACGACCATCTGTTTTATACACTGTAAAAGAAATCCCGTAAAATTTACGGTTTTAAACTGGCAGCTGGGTTGGTTGTGCAAAACCGTAAAAGTTACGAAGTAAATCCGTAGGCAAAACGGTTTTTTACTGTATGAAATCAAGTTTTCTCCGTAAAAATTAAGTCATCAAAGTAAGTGACGTCATCGACTGAGTTGAGTTGTTTTTCTCCTTCTGTTCGAGTTGAGTTGAAATGTGCTGATGTGTATTATCAATTAGGAATATTAATTAATCAAGGCTTAATTATTAATTTCAATTAGTTTAGTTAATATAATTTTTAATTGAACTTGCTTGGACGATTTCGATGTAAGATGGTGAAAAAACTTCTAACTCCTCCGAGACGGGGATCGAAACCGCGTTCATAGAAATAAAAGGCAGTCGCTCTAACCACTAGACCACCGGAGACGTCCGAAAATAAAGAAAAAATAATCTATTTGAGTTTTAAAGTCAGTATAGCTCTAGCGGCGCCACCTAGTGGTGTAAAAATCAACTATTGCCAGAACACGTGTTTTAAGGTTACGGAGATGGAACCCTATTAAAAACATGAAATGAATGCAATAAAATTACATTTAGGAAAAGGGAAAGTTATCGTACGGAAAGCAATACCGTATGACTAAAAATAGAATTTGAACTGACGGTTTTAAACCGTTTATGGCTGGAGCGGAAAACGGTGAAAAACCGTTTTGTCAACAAAACAGCTTTAAACCGTCAAATATACGGAAAAAGTCCGGGAAAAAAAACGGATTTTTTTTTACAGTGTAATATAACAAATGAAGGGAAATTCTTGAAATACTTGTGATCGGCAAGAAAATGTCCTGGAATGCAGCTACTGTGGATTTGGTTGTTTTTCGTTCAGGGGTTAATTTTCTGTAATAAATTCTTGCATCCTCTGGGCCTGGCATTCCCGATGGGCGTCCTACCGGGTTAAATATTCTTACATATAGATTAGGAGAACAGTCTATAAAACGAAAATTAAATAAATATATAAATAAACCCATTTGAATTCTAATATTTACATTTGTAAAACTTTGTCACAACTTCCTTCACATAGGTTTTCAAAACCATAAATGATATCTGTTGGAATTCAAATGAACTTGTTCAGTCACTGAATGAAAGCTTCTCATTGGTTAATTTTCATGACGTAGCCGAAGTTACGGCACTAGTCTAAGTTGATTGGTTGTTACAATCTATATATATTGTTCATTTGTGTTTTTAAGTCAATCAGGGAAGTAGCAGTAAAGTCAGTCGAATGGATGGATGTCAGTGAGTGTGTAAGCTGCAAGACAGCAGCATGTCTTTATTTTTTAAAGTAAACTGGATTAAAGCTCTTTTGTATTTTAAACTGCCTGGTATCTGCGTTACTCTGCAAATTACACTCACGACATGCCAACAATATCGTTCTAAATAAAGTTTCTATTTCTTACAGTAGGTATTTTACAATATTTTTGAGGCGCCATTTTGATAGAAGTGCATAAAGATCAAAAACAGTATTTCGAATTTGCACAATAAACGTAGAGGTCTAGGTCATGGTTTCCACATAGATAATGCACGGTGAAGTAGCATTGTTGCGATTTCTCTCGGAAATGGAGGGTGCACGGGGTCAGGCGACCATTGATGACGTATCTATGGGTCATGAGGTTTCATAATAATTGTCAAAATCGGTCAATGGTCAGTGGATTGAAAAAAGAGATCTAAAAGTACCCGGGAGTATAGGGCAAACAAACAAAGACAACAAAAGTTAAAAATTTGCTAAAAACTTAGCTAACATTCCCGGGCAATATTAATTACAATTCCAATTTAATTAGGGCATTTGTATAAGCACCTAACCTTTTACATTTTTGTTTATACCACCAGAATATTGGCAAAAAATTACCGTATACTTTTAAGCGCTCCAGCAACAGAGTAGTTTAAAACCTGTTTTTATTATTATTCATATCACTGAATGCCCAAAACTTGCCGAAGATTTTAAGGGGTAAGAAAAGCTCAAATTTTAACTATTTTTAACATTTTATTTTAAATTGGTATATAAAATAGAAATTACATGTCGATGTTAATAAATTGAGGTTCAGTTTCTGGAACAGACTGTTTGGATTACTTAGATACCCA
The DNA here is from genome assembly GCA_013235015.1 of Araneus ventricosus. Lineage (NCBI taxonomy): Eukaryota > Metazoa > Arthropoda > Arachnida > Araneae > Araneidae > Araneus > Araneus ventricosus. The sequence goes on from BGPR01030164.1 coordinate 15,716, forward strand.
AAATATTGTGTTTAGACCAATGTTTTTTCGTAATCATGCGCGCAAGTTGACTATCTCAGTTTTCCTCTAACAATTACATCCATATTTATTACTCTCTCAAATAAATGCATACCAATATAAAGGTTTGAAATTGTGTGTACTATAAAAGAAAGGGCAGATATTTTTCTAGGAAAAAAATGAGTTTGTGAATTGCATCGTTTTAGAGATATAATGTATCGAATTTTACAATTTTCCTCCCATTTTTTCGAGGTCGTATGTCCCCTTAAGTATACTAGTAACAGAATAGTTAAAAACTTTTTTTTATTATTATTCATTTCATTGAATGCCAGAAAATTCAAATAGTTTCCATTACCGACATCTTGATTATTTATTTCAAGAAATGCGTTTCCAGTCTACAATTGAACGAAATCACGCAGAATATGTCTATTGCGCTCCTTTCCTGAGTAGTTAATATATGCATGCTGCTGTCCTGTGCAGTCTGAGCGACTTGCGCAAATTGTTTGTTCGCAGCCGCAGAGTGCACTCACGTGGCTATTTTGTTTGCTAAATGGATCATGATCTGGGCAACAGGTGGTGGTGACAGTCGTGAAAGTGACTCACGACGAGTATCATTGACTCATTTTTACAACAGAACGTGAGAGTTTGATGTCCACCTTGATTACGTCGTGTTCCGATTTCATACCCGAGCCCGAAATAGACAGTCCGGATGCACTTGCAGGTTCAAATATGAATGGTGCTTGTTCTTCTTCACACCCATTTTAATGATGGAACTCTTTAGAATTACAATTAATATGGTTCGGATGCTTCTTATAAGAATAAATATACAGTGTGAGGTTTAAACTGAAATAACTTGTGAGTCGCTGCTGACAGTACTACAAACTATTTTTATTAAAAAGAAAGTGGAAAAGGAATTTCAAGGATAATGCTTTCAACGTGAGAGTGTGAGACATTAATCCAACTTTAATTCAACACTTTTCAAATGTTACTTCTAAGCAAAATCAATTTAATTTAGAAAACGAGAAAAAAAGATATCTAAAAGACAAAAAACATTTCGTTTATCATCTGATAATTGTTTTCAAGCCGGCGTGTAACACCGGTGGATCGCACTTGAACGTACCAATGGGCGGCGTGTACCAAAGGTGGTTCACAATTGAATGTACCATCGGGCGGCCTGTAACACCAGCGGCTAGCACTTAAATGCACCATCGGGCGGGGTGTACCGCCAATGGTTCACATTTGGATATCCCATTGGGGGGGCACCATAAACCACCAAATGTATAGTTCGTTAAATTCGCTTATGGTTCATTCACAGTTTTGATGATTGCGATCTGGCGGTAAACAGAAACCAGCACAGATGGAATTATCAGCCATGATGATTGCTATTAAGTTTGTGATTGTTAATAAGCTTACAGTCTCTCCGGTCTCCTTATCCAAACTGAACTGCATGGCAGCAGCAGAGAGAACGAAAGCAAAACAGAAATGGATTTCGTTGCCATAAGTTTTCATTTTGCGCCTTAGATCAGAGGCGCCCGATAAAACAAAGTGCTCTTAGGACTGTCGCCTAGTGGCAGGAGAAGTAAAGTTGAAATTTTAGTAACGTAAAATTTTTATAAGGAGACGTAAATTCGCCTGCCATCGGGCAGTAGCACTAAGAGCGCTTTTCTTTATCGGCGCCTCTGATTTAAGGCGAAAAATGAAAATTTATGGCAACGAAACCCATTTCTGTTTTGCTTTCGTTCTCTCTGCTGCTGCCATGCGGTTCAGTTTGGATAAGGAGACCGGAGAGACTGTAAGCTTATTAACAATCACAAGCTTAATAGCAATCATCATGGCTGATAGTTCCATCTGTGCTGGTTTCTGTTTACAGCCAGATGGCAAAGGAAACCGAAAAGACTGTAAGCTTATTAGCTATCACAGTTTAGAAGTTTCTGATAATTCCATATGTGCTGGTTTCTGTTTACCGCCAGATGGCAAATGAAACCGAAAAGACTATGAGCTTATTT
>BGPR01030165.1:0-18830 GCA_013235015.1 Araneus ventricosus
TTGATCTCAAACAGTAAGTGTTTCCTTGACACATACTATTTTCAGGTCATAGATTAAAGATCTTAGCAAAGAAAACTCTCACATGATCACAAGAAGTATCACAAGAGAATTTGATTGTTTGTTAGTATGGAAACATGTATATCACAGAGTTCCTTTCAACAAAGAAAATTGCATCTTTTCCTCAGTTCTGTTATTCCGTGGATATTTCTGGCAAAGAGTCGAGTTTGGTCACATTTTCTAAAAATTTGTGTCTCCCCTTTATTTTTTTCATTCATATAGTCAAGACTTTGCGCAACTGTTATCATGATTTGGACGTTACATCTTTTAGAGATTGAAAATATCCAGTCTCTCTTTGAACTTTCTCTATTGTTAAAGCAGCATGTATAACTGTCTGAGAGAGCAATTTACGTTTAATAGAAACGATTAACTACTCGTGACATGCTGAAGGAACTGCGCCTATTTCCGAAGACACCTTCTAGAGTGTAAGTTTTGGAGAAGTTAACGGATTTTACTCACAAATATCGTTAAAATATATCCCAACCTTTTCAAAAAAAATTCGACTCGGATTCATGCAAACATTCTGTTGTCGAATTAACCAGCGTTCTCTTAACTGTTGAAAAATTAGCGATTTTGATTGCAGTTTTGAAGGTATTCTGTGTCATAAACCTTTGACTAGTAAGAGACAAAAATGAACTGAAACTGAGCTATGATCAGCAAAGTTCAGCTTGATCCATCTTTTTGATGTTGATCGTTAATCTTGAACTTTGAAGGCGAGGGGCAAGCCTCTTAATTTTAGGCGAGGGGGCAGTTGCTTGCCCCCCCGCTGAGGCCATGTGAACATAACTCAAAGATGGATAAAATCGATTTTGGGCTAGATCCGTCAAAGTGTGTGTCGGTCTGTATAATTTCGTACTTGTGAAGGCATTAACTCCTTAACACAATGACTTAGATAAATGAAATTTGGTATGTGGCCTTCTAACCTTAATTGTAGATTTGTGTCCAATTTTTGTTTCAATCTGTTAAAAAAAAAGGCATTCAAATTGCTTATTCAATTTTCTTACTATAACGCAAGGCCATTTCCCGTCTTGGCAAATACTGAAGGAAACTCGTGGATAGTCTTCGCATTCGGGGTTACGGTAGGTTCACATTTTTTTTATCCTCATGGGGGGAGGGGAAATTGCACCTTTTTTTGGGAAGTGTACGAGAAAATTTAGGGGAGACCACCCCCGCTAGTTAATTATCCACATTATGACATTTCGGAGTAGAAAATGACATTTTTTAATTGTATTTTTCTCAGCATTATAATTTAGATAACCATGTTATAGACTTTAAATTAATGGTCTGTAAGGGACGATAGAATTCGGGGGGCGCGGGAATTTTCACTATACAATGCGAGATCAGAAAGCGAGCCACTAGAGGGTGCCCGAGTGTTGCAAAATGGAGAACACAATAAAAAACGAATATTTAAAGATGAATCTTTATTATCAAAAACTTGACAGCAAAAGCTCAAATTGGTAACCACCAGCTGTAATACATCAGCAAAGAAGTGAATAGCTTACATTGTGAAGATTCCTGACATCTAGCGAATGTCTGCAACTGTGATACTAATTCGGGCGCTAGGGCAAATGTGGAATACGGTGGTTGCTGTTGGTACAATTTTAAAAGGGAGAATATCAAGCATCCTAATATGAAAATAAGCATATTTTTAGAATTTATTAAATTGGTAATGTTATTTCCTTTTACCTGCATGAATAATAAAGATATGTCTAAAAGATATTGTTTTATGAAGTATAAATTTCAGTAAATATTTCAATTTAACCCTTTGGCATTCAAGGCCCTTTTCACTCAGGTGAACCAGCAACTCGAGACTTTTCTAGGGGGTTCTTGGAGAATTTCTTACCTCTAACTTAAAACGATTACAAATACAAATTAACGTATAAAACTTTTATATTATATCATTTTATCTATCTTTACATGTCTAAGAAGATAATCTCTTAAATATTAATCCTTTTGCCACAACTATCGATTTCGAACTGATCTCGGAAGGTCGACCATCGAGAGCCAAGCCCGAATCTCTTCAGATCCGACTAAAATCTGATATCTCCAGCACAACACACACATAAAAAAAAGTCACTCCTCGATGGAGGAGAAGCAATGTAAGAGCTTGTCAAAAATGACCAGGCTTGGCATTGCGAGGACTAATGCCGAAAATGTATTCCGGTCAACGATCGTGGACTAATAAGAAAATCTTATCTCCATTTGAAGGGATTACATTCTGCACTTCATAAGATTGCACCCAAAGAGCTTAAGAACCCACTTGAAAGAAATTAAACATGAATAGTCATTGTGGGGCATCGAGTTTCAGTTTCGGTGTCAAACCAAGTGGTGAGCAAGAGTCGCTGGTCACTGAATAAGTTATGGAGGTATGAGGTGATAATGTGTTCTGTACAATAAAACTTCAAAAAAATAGTAAGTACTGTTCTCACCTAACTCGTTGAAAAGTTTTTGAAAAAGTGAAATCTTATTGCTTTCTTGATTGAGCATACTGTATATCAATGAAGTTCTTAAGTAAATAAGAGGCATTAAATCAATTGGTCAGAATAAATGAGGACATATATCTGAATTCTTTTCTTAAATAAAAACGAAGTAACCAAAATAAATTTGAATAATGGACATTTTAAGTTTATGTGAATAGGAAATTCAAGGGGCAAGAATTGAAAAGGTTCAAATGAACCATTTTTCTCAAGTTCATCAGAATTTTACAAGTTTCACAATAAAAGGGGGAGAAAGAGAAAAAGATGAATAAACTACTTAATTTTAATCACGTTAAATTTTAATATAATAAGTCTAAGTATATAAATAAATAATTGATACATTTTAATTATCACAAAAATAAGAATTCATGATTGCATTACGATAATTGCAAGAAATTGAGCAATTGTGACAAAACGATCTATAAAAAAAAAGTTGGTGTTGTAACTAAATATTCAAAGTTAAAAATTACACACAACAAAACACATGCAAAATTCTGATGTAGCAGCTGGAACCACTAACACTATTACTACCTATACCAAATGTTTCGCATCAATAAAATGTTGTGACAAATTTGATCTGACAATATACTTTAATTCATAGAAATACAGTATAAATCAAATTTGTCAGATACTGAAAACCGAATTTCAACCTTCAGAAATTTAACAATACCATGAAAACATTAAATTACAAGTCTCTACATCAACAGATCAAAGACTGAAGAAAATAAAAAGCTGATTTCAAATTACTTAAATATTCAGAATTTTGAATTATTCTTAAGTAAAGAGTTTTAAAACATCTGCAAGAATTTTTACCAAATTCGAAAAAGCAAAATTTTTCTACAATACAATGAAGATACTCTTTGTCACATTTTACTGATGCGAAACATTTGGTATAGGTAGTAATAATGTTAGTGGTTCCAGCTGCTACATCAGAATTTTGCATGTGTTTTGCTGTGTGTAATTTTTAACTTAGTATATTTTGTTACAATAGCAACTTTTTTTTTGCAGATTGTTTTGTCACATTACTTGTTAATTATGAATGCTAATGTTATTACCTAACATTAATTGATAATTTAGTAATATATATACACATCAAATAATAATGCTAATATATATATATATATATCATATTTCACATTTATTGTTTTTTTTACATTCCCCACTACACATATGCTTCAAATTCACAAAATATAAATTGAGCGATTTGTATAAGACTTTATATGTAGAGATCCCTGCAAACTTGAAAAACACCAGCTTGGAATCCCAATTATTGTCTTAATTATCCGAAATATTAATTATAATATAAATATTATATAAAATGATGAAATTCAAGAAATGTGGCGAAATAACAATTGCTTATTCAAAGATAAATTTCGTCATTTCAGTCGAATTATTTTATAAGTATTAATGTCATATTTATAATATTGACTTGGTTACATACATCCTCTTTGAAGGTTATTTCCTCTAGAACAGTGGGTAGTATGGGCCACCTAGTGTTTTTAGGGCTTGCCGGTAGATAGCAACCCATTGTTTTACCTACAGTACAGCCACAGCATCAGTCTGCCATGTGCAGATACTGGTTGATACAACTCTGTTCCGTTCCTCAGGATTTTTTTTTTTTTTTTGTGACCCTTTAAGTGGTTGCTTCGTATAATTTTGTATGACTCCTTACACTTTTACGGGTAAGAATAAAATTATGAAAATAGTAATATTATTTACACTATGGCATGAAAGTTACATCTTGTTGCCTTTAACCAACTTTAGAAGTTACAGGGTGCGTAGCGTCATGAAAAGTGCTTAAATTTGAAAACCATTTTTAAGCACCTTAAAAGTGCTTAATTTTGAAAAAACTGTCCTTAAAAAGTGCTTAATTTTCTCGAGCAAAGAAAACCTTTTTTGTTTTGTTTCCCCAGACGTTGAATACGATATCGAAAGCATAGTCATAAAGCTTTGTTTACCGTATGTATCTAGAAGGAAAACCGACGAAAGGGAAGGAATCCTGGATGAGATAGATCTAGGGGTGTCAAAACATGTTAAGATAATGCTTATAGTCTAGTCAACGGAAGCCCAAAATGGGGATGAAAAAAACATTAAATCATATTTTGAAAATTGGTACACATGTTCGTGACGGACTCTCCTAATGATCATACTAAAAGTCCCTGGTCCTGGGGGGGAGGGGGAGCTCGCGCCACCCTATTGGATTTCGGCCCCCTTCTTCAGTTTTTCTTGAATATCTCAAAAACTCTTCAGTTTTCAAATTACAATTGATTTAACAGATTAAAGAGCTTGAAATTCCTTATGAATACATGCTTATATTTTTCTTCTAGCTTGTGTAGTTTCTGAGATAATGGGTCTCAAAGTTTGCCGCCATCTTGGATTTCATCCCCCTTTTTTAATTTTTCTTGAATATCTCGAAAACTATTCAATTTTCAAATCCTATTTGCTTTAAAAAATTAAAGAGCGTACAATTACCTACATATGCATGCTTTTATTTTTCTTCTAGTTTTAATAGTTTTTGAGATAACTTGTGTCAAAGTGAATGGATTTGTAACAAAATCTTATTTGATAGTACATTCAGCGAAGGGTTGTGGAAAAAAAAAACATTAAATCTTATGATTTTGAAAATTGGTACACATGTTTGTGAGGGGCTTCTGTTGAACATACTAAACGTCCCCGGTCCTGGGGGTGCGGCTCGCGCCGCCATCTTGGATTGCATCCCCCCTTTCTTTAAAGTTTTTCTTTAATATATCGAAAACTATTCAGTTTTAAAATTACAATTGGTTTAACAAATTAAAGAGCGTGAAATTCCCTACGCATACATGCATTTATTATTCTTCTACCTATAATAGTTTCAGAGATAATGGATCTCAAAGTTTGCCGCCATCTTCAATTTCATCCCCCTTTTTTTGTCCTTTTTTGAATTTCTCAAAAACTATTCAATTTTAAATTACATATAATACAACAAATTAATGATCGTAAAATTCCCTACAAATATATGCTTTTAATTTTCTTTTAGTTTTAATAGTTTCCGAGATATTTAAGAAAAACTTTAAAAAGGGGAATGAAATCCAAAGATGGTAGCAAATTTTAAAGTCCGTTACCTAGGCAACTATTAAAAATAAAAGCACTCTTTTATAGGGAATTTTACGTTCTTTAATTTGTTGTATCACGTGTGATTTGAAAACTAAATAATTTTCGAGATATTCAAGAAAAACTGAGAAAAAGGGGATAAAATCCAAGATGGTGGCAAAATTTGAGACCCATTATCTCGGAAACCATTAGAGTTAGAAGAAAAATAAAAGCATATTTTTGTAGGGAATTTTACTCTCTTTAAATCTTTAAATCACTAAGGGCCAAGGTCTTTTGTACCTTCATCAGAAGACCATCACGAACATGTGTACCAATTTTCAAAACTATATGATTTTTTTTTTTCAAACCCTTCATTGACTGGGCTATTAATGACTTTTTTTATGCTCCCTCTTACTTCAACAATGGGTAGCGTTGTATATTGAAATACTGGAATAATTATCCCGAAGGGGCAAATTAACTGGTAATTTGTTAATTTTAAAAAATGTTGTAAAGGATAACAGATTTTTATTGTTAATCTTATGAAAGTTGATTTAATTTTTGATAATGACAATTTGCATTATCATTTTAAATTTTTTTGTAAAATCAAAAATACATCCTTTATTTTACAATAGAAGACGTTTTGCAAATACAGAAATAAATATTAAAATTTAAAAAATATATATTTTTAAATTTTCAATAAAAACTATGCATTATTATAAAACAGAAATCATCATATGCTTAGAAAATACGTGTGTCGACGTATGCATGCACGTACAAAGGTGCTTAATTTTTTTGGCTAAGGTGCTTAGAAAGTCCTTAAAAGTGCTTAATTTTTGCAGCAATTTCTCACTACGCACCCTGAGTTACCATGTTTTTCAATGTTGGTCAGGAAATGCAGGCAATGTGAGTAAAACACGTTTTTTTTTTTAACACAAAAAAATGCTTACGTTCAAGAATCCCGAGACCAAGGCTGTGAAACTTGTACTTGCAGGGCGGGAGGTCTGCTGGTAAGGTAACAGCTTTAAGGCCAGAGGGTTCCAGGCTAGCAACCCGATTCTACCAAAACTCTGCCGTGTATGGGGCCTATTGCACGCTAAATCATATGCAGTGATCAAACGCCCTCCCACTGGTGTAGAGCGAAAGTTTGGAGAATGGAGTAGGGTGCCCACTCAGGCATCTTCCTCGTCATCTGACCATGGTTCAAAATTACAAGGTGCGTCCCAAAAGAGTCCTCGTGTTGCTTTAAAATGGGATGTTAATATAATTAAACTAATTTCAATTGTAAGTTTTTTGGAAATTGTCTCAAAAGGTTGCATTTGACTATTACGGTGCACTTACAAGTACACTGCAAAGAAGAAAAATTAATTGAATAACTAACCAAGATTAGTTAACTAATAAGATAACGATGGAAATGTTAGAAATTTCTTTCTATTCCATCCATAATTTGGCTACAAAATAAAAATATACTACCAGACATATTTAAATTTTTGTAAATTATCGCCTTAAAAATTACTTGTCATATGTAATTTGCATAGCTTGGATAAATTTGTTTAATATAATGAATGTGAAGAAAAGTGTTCAAAGAAAGGTTTTGAACTTTAATATAATGAATGTGAAGAAAAGTGTTCAAAGAAAGGTTTTGAATAGTTATAGCTCATTCCAACTAAAAATCTAAATTTTATATTAAAACTTCATTAAGGGGCCCATATTACCCGTTAACCTATGTTTTGCAAATTGAGTATTTTCTCCATACTATAACAATTAAAAGTTCCAATTTATAACTTTTTACCTTTAATTTTAAGATTTTCCATCTATACAGATTTCTGCAACATCCTTGGCCAAGTTATAAGTCATGTGGAGAACCAAAACTGTAATTAATTTTTTCCTGCTGTACTTTTTCAATGTTTAAATTACGGCCAATTCCAATTCTTTCTCCTTATTATAACTATTTCAATTCAATGATCTGGCTCATATAGCAACTGAAGCCCAATTAACACACTGAACCAGCAATTTGTTATATCTACTGGTTTTCAGTAAACGGAGAAAAGTTTCACACACACTAGTTATAAAGCTTAGCATGACAAGGTTATTCTTTCATTTGCCATTGTTGGGGTCAAGACATCCATTTGTGTTTCATTTTTACTTTCTTGTATATGAAGTATACAAAAAGAAAGTATTGTAATCATCATAAGATTCAAATTCGAGATTTTGATGAATCAACGATTTAGACCTCTCCGAGTCTGAAAACCACAATTTTGGAATTATGTCTGCCTGTGAACACGATAACTCGAAAACGGTCTGAGCTAGACGGATGAAATTTGGTACGTAATCTTTACACATAAATCTCTTTGTCTTTGTTCATGTGAACACAATGACTTAAAATCTTAAATAGCTAGATGGATAAAATTTGGTACATAGTTTTATCATTAGGAATGTAGACCCATATCAAATTTAGGACCAAATCCATCAAAGGGTGACTGTCTGTCGGTCTGCATATTCGAACATGTGAACACGATAATTCCTAAACACAATGACTTAGATAAAGGTCATTCCATGTCGGTTCAACCACACCATGACACCCATGATCAACGATTTTGATGTAACTTGGCATATTTGTTCTTTTTATGGATTTAAGTAAGCATACAAAATATTTTTGCTCTATCTCAAATAGTTAAGGTTTTACAGCCTGTTAAGATTTTTCAAAATGTCACATTTTTTATCGATTAGGCCTAGCAAAGGCAATTGGTTCTTTCAAAGAAAATAAGTTATCTTCCTTATTTACCAACCAATGTTGATAAAAATATTTATGAATATACTTTAATATATAAGGAATCCAGAAAAAAATTAATTAAACCAGCAAGTATTTATACATGGCCAGGAAAAATTCTGAAATATTATTTTGGAAATGAAATATGGAGTTTCACGCAGAAAGGATTATCATCAAAAGGGAAAAGGATAATCAATTTTTTTTCCATTTATTATTCTAAAAGATATAATCTATCACATGAAAAAATAAAATTAATGGATTTTAAGTCCTTCATTATTTTTACTGACTTCAAAATCACTTCTCATTCATTAGAACTGAAAAAGAGCCTTAATATTAAACAAAAAAATTAGCTAAATTTGGTGGTGCATAATTAAAGTAATAGAGTAGATTTATTAATTCTAAGACCTGTTCAGAAAAATACATAAATATTATAATATAATTTGATTTCGACTTAAAAACTATTTCTAAACTAATCAACTCACTAGTAAACTGCTATTTCATGAAATCTTATTATAGGCAATCAAAGCAGTCAAGCTGTAACAAGACCAAGTTTAACAACCAAGTGTGTGTAATTTTGCTTAATACATAATATTATTTTGCAAAGAATCTATTGCTAATAAATCTTTTTAATATTTTGGGAAAATGGAGAAGTCTAGTGTGGGGAAAGTTACTTAGTGATTATCATTTATTGAATTATGTTGATGCCATACAAACTATTGAAAACTACCTGAAACTGATTTGACTCTTAAAATTGAGAACAGAAACACGTTATGAGTTAAAAACTATTTGTCTTCGTAATCAAAGTGAGTTTTTAAGAATGTATGAATTTTTACAAAAGGTACTTGTGACCCTTTTAAAAAACATGAAACTTCAATTTTAAAAAAACAGTTTAAGTTGTAACTGTAAATCATAGTAGGAAAATTCTGTCCAAGGGCTTCAAAGTGAAATCAGAGTAAAAACTTTGTGCATCTTATAGGAACAAGATATTTAAAATCGAATAAATGGATTGGAGTACTGCTAAAATAGCTTAAATACCCAAGATGGTGAAGTTCATGATGTGGGGATTTATTCTTTATTATCTGTTACAAGAAAAGAAATGCGATTGATGAACTATAATTCTTCATTCCATGAAATTTGACGTTCTCCTACGAAATTACATGCACTTGGTGAACATACCAGATCATCTAACGGTAAAGAAAATCTAAAAAGAGTACATGAAAATGTAAAATTCAAACTGTTCTTGAAGTTGTTTGACAGAGGAAAAAAAACTGACTTGGGATAAAAGAGTAATTTTTTTTAAAAAATGAAGATCTGGACAAGCTCATATATATAATTAAAAATGAATTTTAAAAAAAACAGATTCAAATGCTGAGAATTCTGGCTTCACTAATGTGGTCTAGAAGAAAAATAAGAGACTTTCAACATATCTGATTATTCTGTTTGTAAGGCTCAAAACTGATCAAAGACGAGTGGTGTTTATTTTATCAGAACCAGCTCGTAGACATAGGAAACAGTCGAGTCCTGAAACTATTGAATTGGTAAAAGAGTTTTATCAGATTGATGAACAGTCTAGAATTTTGTCAGGGATGAAGGATATGGTGAGCATAGAAAAGAAATTATACGAGAGAAAACATTTGATTTTATGTAATCTTAGTGAGCTATACTGAAATTTTAAATTGGAATACCCAATTTAACTTGAAAATAGGTCTTTCAAAATTTTGTTCTTAGAGACCCAAGTGGTGTGTGTATGTATGCATGCACAGTACATGAAAATGCTATTTTATTAATTTATGGAGCAGATACTGAAGAGGATTGCAAAGAATTTATATCATAAACTGTTTATGAAGGAGTAGGAAGAGAATGTAAGCTGAAGCATTGTTACAAGTGCCCATCAAAAGATAACCTTGTCCAATTTTTACAGTCAAAATTAAGATGGCTAAGATGATAAAGATGTTGTCGAGTACCGGTTTCGACTGATGAACTAAAATGATGCGGTGGTCAAGCTCAATTGGCGAGTTCATTGATAAATTAGTACAAACGCTGAACACGTTCCACACTCATACAATGGATTTGAGTGAAAATATGCTTTCACAATAGAAGATGAGGCTGAAAGTTACCACTGAACCTCAGATTCATGCACTATTCATCCTGACATGTTTCACTGCAAGGATGCAATCAAAGAAAAACTGATTTCACTTCTTTGTATCATATCCAACACTTTTAAGCTCATAACTTGATTCTGTTCTCAATTTTAAAAGAATCAAATCAGTTTCAGGCAGTTTTTAATAGTTTGTATGGTAACAACATAATTCAACAAATGATAATCACTAAGTAACTTTCCCCACACTTCACTTCTCCATTTTCTCAAAACATTAAAAAAATTTATTAACACTATATTCTTTGCAAAATAATATTATGTACTAAGTAAAATTGCACACACTTAGTTGTTCAACTTGGTCTTGTAACAGCTTGAATGATTTGATTGCCCACAATAAGATTCCATGAAATAGCAGTTTACTAGCGAGTTGCCTAGAGTTTAGAAATAGTTTTTAGACTGTATCAAATTATACTATAACATTTATGTATTTTTCTGAACAGGTCTTAGAATTAATAAATCTACTCTATTACTTTAATATTAAGGCTCTTTTTCAATTCTGATGAATGAGTCAAGTGATTTCTAATTTTGAAGTCAGTAAAAAGGCTTTACAACCCAGGCTTTTAAAAACCCATTAATTTTATTTTTTTCATGCGATAGAGTATATCTTTTAGAATAATAAATGAAAAATTTTTTGGGGGTTATCCTTTTCCCTTTTGATGATAATCTTTTCTGCGTGAAACTCCATATTTCATTTCCAAAATAATATTTCAGAATTTTTCCTGGCCATGTATAAATACTTGCTGCTTTAATTTTTTCTGTATTCCTTATATATTAAAGTATATTCTTAAATATTTTCATCAAAATTGGTTGGAAGATAACTAATTTTCTTTTAAAGAACCAATTGCCTTTGCTAGGCCTAATCGATAAAAAATGTGAAATTTTGAAAAATCTTAACAGGCTGTAAAACCTCAACTATCTGATTTAGAGCAAAAATATTTTGTGTGCTTACTTAAATATATAAAAGGAACAAACATGCCAAGTTTTATGAAAATCGATGACCATGAGCATCAAATCCTATATTTTTTTTGGTTGATTTGATATAGAATGACCCATAAATAACCAGCGGGAGTGGTCTCCACTAAACTTTTTAACAGAGTTGCCTACCCCCACCACCACCTAAAAATTGCAGAGTGCCACAAGTGTTATTGATAGTGTCGTTGCAGAACGCTTCAATACAAAAGGGTGGAGAATGCAGCTAGATAAAATTTGCCAAGTCAGTAACAGAGAAAAGTTTACGAAAGTTGTCGCCAATACACGATATGGCAGGTATTTTTGCATCATAGTAAGATAAAAGAAACTGAATATGCATTTTTCAACCTATTGAAACCAAAATTGGGCACGGGTCTGCAATTAAGGTTAGAAGACCACATACCAAATTTCATTTATTTAAGTCTTTATGTTAATGAGTTATCATGTACAAAAGTATGTGATTATAGACTGACAGACAGTCATCTCTTTGACGGATTTGGTCCAAAATTTGATATGAACCTACATTCCTGATGGCAAAACTATGTACCAAATTTTATCTCTATAAATATTTAAGTTTTTGAGTTATCGTGTTCACATGAACACGGTCCGACAGACACCGTGGACGGTTTTGTCCAAAATTTGATAGAAACCCACAAATTAGGTGTAAAGATCATGTACCAAATTCCATCCCTCTAGCTTTAATATTTTTTGAGTTATCGTGTTCACACACACATAATTCCAAAATTGTATTTTTCGGACTCGGCGATGTCAAAAATGTAGAGATTCGTCAAAATCTCGAGTTCTAATTTTTTGACGATTACAAAACTTCCTCTTTGTATACTTCGTACCCAATTTTCATTTCAGTCAGTTGAAAAAGGCATTGAAATTGCAAATTTGTTTTTTTCTGTCATACCATGATGCAAGACCATATTGTGTAACAGGGTGCGTAGTGAGAAATTGCTGCGAAAATTAAGCATTTTTAAGTACTTTTTAAGCACCTCAGCCAAAAAAATTAAGCACCTTTGTACAAGCTTGCATGCGTAGACCTACGTATTTTCTAAGCGAAGGATGGTTTCTGTTTTATAATAATTCATAGTTTATATTGAAAAATTTTAAAAATATATTTTTTTATAATTTTAAATATGTATTTTTAATTTTAATATTTATTTCTGTATTTGCACAATGTCTTCCTGTAAAATAAAGGATGTCTTTTTGATTTGGCAGAAAAATCAAAATGATAATGCATTTTCTCATTACCAAAAATTAAGTCCACTTTTATAAGATTAACAAAAAAGTCTGTGACTTTTTTTAACATTTATTAAAATTAACAAATTACCAGTTAATTTGCCCCTTTGGGATAATCATTCCAGTATTTCAATATACGGAGGTACCCATTGTTGAAGAAAGAGGGAGAGGAAAAAAGTTCATTAATAGCCCAGTCAATGAAGGGTTTGAAAAAAACATTGAATCACATAGTTTTGAAAATTGGTACACATTTTCGTGAGGGGCTCCTGATGAACGTACTAAAAGTCCCTGGTCCTGAGGGGGGAGTTCTCGCAGTCATCTTGGATTTCATCCCCTTTTTTTATTTTATTTTTTCTAGAATATATCTAAAACTACTCAGTTTTCAAATTACAATTGATATATCAAATTAAAGAGCGTAATCTTCCCTACACATAGATGTTTTTAGTTTTCTTCTAGTTTTAATAGTTTCCGAGATAATGGGTCTCAAAGTTCGCCGACATCTTGGATTTCATGCCCCTTTTTTAGTTTTTCTTAAATATCTCAGAAACAATTAAAACTAGAAGAAAAATAAACGCATGTATTTGTAGGTAATTTTACGATCATTAATTTGTTATATTACATGTAATTGAAAATTGAATAGTTTTTGAGATATTCGAAAAAGACTAAAAAAAAGGGGGAGATGAAATTCAATATGGCGGCACATTTTGAGGCCCATTATCTCAGAAACTATTATAGATAAAAAGAATAATAAATGCTTGTATTCTTAGGGAATTTCACGTTCTTTAATTTGTTAAATCAATTGTAATTTGAAAACTGAATAGTTTTCAAGATATTAAAGAAAAACTAAAATTAAAAAAAAAGGGATGAAATCCAAGATGGCGGCACGCCCCCCCCCCCCCCCCCAGGATCAGGGACTTTTAGTATGTTCATCAAGAGCCCCTCACGAATATGTATACCAATTTTCCAAACTATATGATTTAATGCTTTCTTTTTCAAACTCTTCGTTGACTGGATTATCAACTAAGATTTTTTACAAATTCATCCAATTTGAGACCAATTATCTCAAAAACTATTAAAGATAGAAGAAAAATAAACGCATATATTTGTAGGTAATTTTACGATCATTAATTTCTGTATTACATGTAATTGAAAATTGAACAGTTTTCGAAATATTGAAGAAAAATTTAAAAAGGGGGATGAAACCCAAGATGGCGCCAAATTTAGAGACCCATTATCTCGGAAATTAATAAATCTAGAAGAAAAACAAAAGCATGTATTTGTAAGGAATTTTACACTCTTTAATTTATTAAATCAATTGTAATTTCAAAACAGAATAGTTTTCCGAGATATTCAAGAAAAACTAAAAAAGAGGATGAAACCCAAGTTGGCGGCGCGGAGCCCCCCCCCCCCCTCTGGACCAGGGACTTTTAGTATGTTCATCAAGAGTCTCTCACGAACATGTGTACTGATTTCCAAAACTATATTATTTAATTTTTTTTTCTCCCCATTTTGTGCCTCTGTTGACTGGACTATACACATTATCTTAACAAGCGTTGACACCCCTAGATCTATCTCACCCTGGATTCCTTCCCCGAATTCTTCCTTTTCATCGGTTTTCTTTTTGGATACATCCAGTAAACAAAGCTTTATGACTATGCTTTCGATTTATCGTATTCAACGTCAGGGGAAACAAAACAAAAAAAAGAAAAAATGTTTTCTTTGCACTTCTTGAGAAAATTAAGCACTTTTTAAGGACCTTTTATCCAAAATTAAGCTTTTTTTAAGGACTTTTAATCCAAAATTAAGCACTTTTAAGGTGCTTAAAAAGGATTTTCAAATTTAAGCACTTTTCATGATGCTACGCAGCCTGTGTAACGGAACTCACTCGGCACATTTTACTTCCACTTGGCGTAATTTAATTCCGCTTGTTTAGGGAGTGTACGAGAAAGTCTAAGGGATATCAAACCCGCTGGTTTTAACAATAAGTACATTCATGTGTAAAAGTTAAATCCTGCTTCTTTAAATAGGAACTTGGACAATAAAATTTTAAAACTAAATGCGACTCCTACTCTTCTCCAAAAATATACTTTCAAGCAATTTTACATACATGAGTATTCTCACTATTGAAGGCAGGCGTAGTTATATTAACGTTCTGTTTTGAAGCAACACCAGGACTATTTTGGGACAAACCTAATCACTTCAAACTGCAGTCAGAGGACAACACCCGAGCTGGCATCCCTTCTCCAAACTTCCACATCACACCAGCGGAAGGACATTTGGCCTCCTACATATAATCTAACATGCAACACAGCAAAACAGCTGAATAACGTTTTGAACACTCTGGCCCACTAGGCCACTGTTGTCCTCTATGTGTATGCCCTCTAAAGTGGTAAACTGTCGATCTGAATTATTTCTATGACACAACAAATATTATATGGGAGCTAAATTTTTATATTAGTCACTTTTATAGATTTAAAATGATGAAATAACATGATGAAATAGATAACAGACTTTACAAGATTTTTCTGTGTTGATGAACCAGAAAGCAAAGTGATAAAGTATACTCTTTGGGCTTAAATTGAAGTCTCTTTCTTCTAGTTGCAATCATCAAATCTCATCTGTAAAAATATAAAAAGAATTTTCCAATAATCTGTGAACTTTTAAATAGTTCATATTAATAGGTATTAAAATTGCTTTGAAATCTATCTAAAATTATGAGTCCTTTCTTTAAAAACATGAGTATGGGTTTAAGAAAATGAACTAAGCTACACATGTGAAAGAGAAATTGGTACAGACGATTGAAAATAATTGGTTGACTGCCGTCTTCGGTGGCCAGCTGTTCGTTCACAATATAAATAGCCTGTGATTATGTTTGAATTTTGGTGAAATAAGTTAGCGGTTGTAGAGGTTGAGGAACTCTGCCTGTTTCACTTTTCAATTTCTCTTGAAAATGTAGGGTGGTGGGCGACACTTGATGACATATCTAGAGGTCATATACTTCCATATTAAATCCAAATTTATTCAAATCGACCCAATAGTTGGTGCTGGGAATTGTCGGATGGTTTCCCCCGTAGAGAATGTACAGTGGAGAAATGTTTTTTTTTTTTTTTAATTTCTCTCAAAAATGGAGGGTGGTGGAAGGCAGGCGACCATTGATGACATATCTATAAGTCATAAGCTTCCATATAAAATCAAATTGTCGAAATCGGTCAAGTGGTTGGGGAGACTGTCTCATGGTTTTGACAATTATTTTAAATATATAGATAATTATTCAGCACTAAATTCCTGTAAGTTTTAGGAATAGCATGGAAAGCACACCAAGACATTTTCTATTTTGTCATTCAAAACTTAGAAAACTTCCCATGTAAGAAAGAATTAATATTAATCATATTTTCAACCTAGATGGCCTTCTAGCACTTTTTACTGTCAAAGATTCAAGACGTAACATTTAGAACCAGATTAGGATGACAATCGCCCATAGCAATTAAGCATAATTATGAATGAAGAGCATGATAAAATTATAAATTTACCTCATTATTTAGAATAGATCATGCTCAAAGAGCTAAATGGATTATGAACCAAAGAGCTTAGAGGACTTTCGTTTATATTTGACCTTCACTTAAAAATGGTAAAATTATTTATGTTACAGTAGTCATTGCATTAAAGAAAGTAGTTGCTCAGTATCAAGAATAAATTGGTGCTCTTTTAACTGCAAAATAAAGTCGTAAGATATTGCAATGCATATATCTATCCCAGTAACTGAATATTTTCGGATGAACTCAGCTATAGTGCATTACTAGATCAAGTGTGGACCAAAAAATTAAGTCAAAATCATTGATCAAAAAATGCAAAATCTTTTCACATGGATTCAAACTACCAATATAGACAAATCTGCTAATATCTACAAGTCTAGCAAGTAAATTGGAATAGCATGAAGACAATTGTTAGTACAAGATGAAATTAGTCGACATCAATTCTCTAAAACAGATATCCAAACACCTTAGAGAAGATACAGAAAAGTTAAAATTGACGAACCATATGGGAAATGATCGTATTAAAATATTCTTCTTTTAGAAAACTAATTACAATTTCTGCATGGTATTTAGTGTGCATGAATTGAGAGGGAATTTCCATAGGCAATAAAAAGTCTAAGAGGTAAACATCTCCCAAATGATAAACTTTAGATGCTAAATACAGGGTGTCCGAGAAAGATATTTATTCTTAATATTAATAACAAAAACAAAAAAAGGTGAAATGAAATGCAGTTTTAAGGTGCCTGGTTGCTATCCACTGCTCCAAATTCACTATTTTTCTTTGAGTCTTGCTGGTGAAACAATTTTTAAAAAAATAAAACTGGTAAAGACGTATCGTCAGAAACCGATTAAACCTAAAGACGTCCATAAAACTGCAGTCATTACACCTATTGGTCATTTTGATTATAGGCAAATAATGTTTGATCTTTGCAATGCTGCCCAAAATTTGCAGAGATGAGAGGTTCATAGATCAGGTTCTGTATGGTATATGCTTACTTGGACCATCTGTTAACACATTCACAGACACCTAGTTTATGTTATTTGCTGGGACACCTAAGCTGCTTAAATAGCATTTCGAGTACAAAAAATGTGCAGAGTAGAGCGTTTTGCGTTTTAGCTTGTCGTGAACTTGGATGGGATATCACGCTTTGTCCACTAACATGTTAATAGTTTCAAGTGATGAGGATTCTCACAAATTGGACCTTGCTAAAGTGTTCCAAAGGTTGCAGGTATAGTCATGAATCCATAGAAATACATTTCCGGCCAAAAAGAACTGGACTTTTTTAGGTTTTCATGTCTCTTCCAAACATATTGCACCTTTACAGCAGAGTTAAGTCAGCTCAATTATCCTTTACCAGAAACTATTTCAGATTTACATCGTTTTTTGGCGATCACTAACTGCTATCATAAGTTTCTCAGAAACATCTAAGAGAAATGCTGGCAAGTTTTCATCCGCTAAACACTGGGAAAAGGAAAAACGATAAAATTGTGATTGAATGGTAAGATGAGACAAAGAAAGCTTTTTCCGATGTAAAGAAATTACTACCTAAATCCATGTTACTGGCTCATCCAGTTCCAGATGTTCCTTTGTGCTTGGCCATGGATGCATCGGATATCTCTCTAGATGCTGTGTTGCAGCAAGTGGTCAACAGTAGGGCTGTCTGTGAAAAACAGACTACCTACGAATGTAAGTACAGTGCAAATGACAGAACGCCAATTCCTTTTCAATAGACAGCAGTGCATATGATTCCAAGTTTTCCTATGACAATGAATTTCTTAATCGGTTCTTTATGATCTTTAGCTTTGAAAATGTTCTCTCGCAGTGTACTTGGGTAACTGATAAAGTACAGACGACTTTATAAAGTTCATAAAGGTTATCATATGCTTTATCATGAAGTCTGTTTTATACTAAAATTTTTAATACACACGACGGACAAGTGCTGCAGGTTTTGCAGTTATTGCTTCTTCATTTCATCACCATCCCTGATCTATAGATGTGTAATTTAAACAGAATCTAAATGAATAAATTTCTCGTCCGCTGGGTTGATATAAATTCTATGTTTAAAATAACGAAATTATGATTAAAGTTATTTGATTTTAAATTCCATAAGTTAAATATTTCTTATACGGTTTTAGAGACAAAGTATGAAGGAGAAATGCTGCCCATTAGTAGGGAATCTGTTGAAAGAGAGGAACCTTTAAAACAAACTTCTTTGGATGATTTAGAGTTTAGTAATTTGTACTGGTAATGTTTCAGTGATTTGTAATTAAACTTGTATCATTAAAAAGATATTTTTGTATTATAAATAATTCAAAAATCATTTTGTTAGATAGTATTTTTTGAAAATATTGCGAAAAAATCTTGCTTAATTTTAACTGAAATTTAATTTACTTTTGAATTTTAAAATGTTCACAATTATTTTCATTTTGTTTTAAGGAACATGTGTGCCAAAATTCATTAAGATCGAGCAAAACTATAGATTTGTACATAATACATTCTTATAATGTAAAAAACTTTTTTTGTTGTATTAAAATGCAGTCCATTTTAATTGTTT
>BGPR01030168.1:0-18828 GCA_013235015.1 Araneus ventricosus
AGATTTCATATGAAATAAAAATTATAGAAATCGGTCCAGTGGTTGAGCCTGGAGCACTGGTCCTCTGTTTTCGCCACTTATTTTAAATATATAAAGATTATTTATCATGTGTTATATTATTAGTTATTAATGATAAAAACTCTTTTTAGGGTTATTGAAGAAATTGTAAGACATTTGAAATTGGAGATGTATGCGCCGAACTGGTAAGTTAAATTGTATTTATTGTTGTGACTTGTCAATCGTGTGAAATTAGATATCGAAACAGGTGAAAATTTCCTTTTAAAATTTATTTTTGTTTGAAAGCAATTTTGAGTCATCAATATTTAAAGGTGTTATATGTTTTATTTATAAATATTTTAAGAATAATTATGAAAATTAGAAAAGAACAGTCTTCTACAATAATTTAGTGACTTGTAACTGATTCGTAGTAATGTGACATAATATAATAAACATATATCTAAATATTTCATTAATGCTTAAAATATATCCTAAAGTTAAATTTCATTTCGCTGTGATTTCTTACAAATGGGGATTTTTACTTTCTACTGTAGTTATATTTGATATATTTTCTGAATCAAACATTTTGTTCATTGTAATAATATGCTTAGTGACATATTGTTTTTGTTCTAGTCTTAAGATACAAAGTAACAAAGAACGTCGTGATTATTTTAAACGCCATTTTATCTTGTCAAGAATTCCCTACTAAAAATTCTAGTTATTAGTTTTCAATGCTCTTTTATTTAGAAAGCTCTAAAAGAAATGTTAGAAGGCTCATTCTTACATAGATGAACAACAAAACATTCGAATGTGGAAAAGAAATTTCGAGTGACAAATGGTTAGTTTACGACGAGTTTTTCTTTGACTACACAACGCACTGTATATTTTTCTTCATAATTCTTTCTTTAACGGAGGTTGACATTCTGCTTCTTTTCATGATTAAATAAAAGAAACATTTTATTTGGCTCTCTTTCAAGTAGCGAGAATTTATTAAATAGAAAAAAATTGTTCGAGCGCATCATTCGTTACTATAATTACATTTTAACAGCCTGTCGCTGAGACAGTTTTTCTTTTCAGCAAAAAAGAAAAAAAGTCTTTTAACTGACAGAAGATTTCTGAATAATATTTCGAGCTATATGTAAGCTGGATTTGTTTAACAGATTGAAGGCAATAAGATTTAGTTAATTAATCTAAAATTATTCTCTACTGTAAAAATTTAGATTGTTATAGTTTGTTTAGATAAGAGAGAGATTTTTATAAACAGCATAGTTTATATATTTAATAAATTTATTTTGTTACTCTTAGCGGATTCTCATTTCCCTCAATGGAATCTATTCATTCTTACGGGCAAATCCACCGTAGCTGTTTCATTTAAGAATCCATAGGACATTGTGGGAAAAGCAGCAATGTTACGCCAATGCTAGTCATAATATAGATTTAGACATTAGATGATGTGTATGGTTAAATTCGCCATGTGATGTGACATGAAAAGAGTTAACTCCATTATAGCTCTTATATAATTTACTCAATCTTGCAAGTAATCGCGAACATATGGATATACAGTGCTGTACATAATTATTAGAATGGACTGTTAAATTTTCATCTTTTGTTAATAAAGTTTTAAAAACTCGATATTTTGCTATTTTGTTTCGATTTTCCAGTACCTTATTTCATCTTCTTTAAATGCATACAAGTTTTAGTTATTCCATGAAATGTCACTACTTTTTAGTAAAGATGATTGTTTTAGAAAGTATATTTTAGCTCCTCAAAATTGTTCGAACGATTGATGATGAAGGTTATATTTAAGTGATACTGAATTTGATTTGTTTTTATTTTGGTACATTTTAATAATTATAATATATTAATGGTACTTACGTATTAACGCCACCGAGGCTACAGATCGGTGGTAATGCGCCAATAAAGAGCAATCTTGTTTACAAAAACCGCCAAATTGGCGGCACTTAAAAACCGCCAAATCTGTAGCTGCGGTGGGTTTGGCGGCACTTAAAAACCGCCAAATTGGAGTTAATACGTAAGTACAAAAACCGCCAAATTGGCGTTCATACGTAAGTACAAAAACCGCCAAGTTTGGCGGCATTTAAAAGCCGTCAAATCTGTAGCCTCGGTGGCGTTAATACGTAAGTACCAGATTAATTTATTTGATAATTTAATTTTTGGTCTATGAAGCAATCAAGCCGACAGCAATGCTCAAGTGCTCAGAGATTTCCTTTTATCTTCGCCACCGCATCAATAAATATAGAAGGATAAGGGATCGTATGAAAACCTGGCTAAAAAGGTATAAATTGTCGAACCCGGGTATCTACTGTTTGTGTAGGAAGTGTGAGACTACATCATCCATCCAAAACAAGAGACGTCGAGACAGAAAACCAAAAGCAAGTACAAGAGAAGAGTCTATGATTGTAAGATTGGCACAGAAAAAGAATAAAATATCATCAAGAGAAATCTTGTAAGTCTTGAAATTAAATATGCAATCACTAACAGTTCGCTTTATGATCAAGAACTCAGTGTTGATAATCTGTATCCAAAGAAAAAGACCCTACATCTGAAAACAAAACATGGTAAACATGCCAAACAAATACTGGCCTTTGCAAAATCCACATTTCTTAGCTTTCACAATTCTGGGACAGTGTTTCATGGTCAAACGAAAGCAAATAGCAAAATCCATATTTCTTAGCTTTCATAATTCTGGGATAGTGTTTTATGGTCAGACGAAAGCAAATAGCAAAATCCATATTTCTTAGCTTTCACAATTCTGGGACAGTGTTTCATGGTCAGACGAAAGCAGATAGCAAAATCCATATTTCTTAGCTTTCACAATTCTGGGACAGTGTTTCATGGTCAGACGAAAGCAAATAGCAAAATCCATATTTCTTAGCTTTCACAATTCTGGGACAGTGTTTCATGGTCAGACGAAAGCAAATAGCAAAATCCATATTTCTTAGCTTTCACAATTCTGGGATTATTACAGTGTTTTATGGCCAGACGAATGCAAATATGAACTTATTGTATCAAAGGAAGCGTAAAAGAATGTGGCTACGATCAGGTTAGGTGCATTAACAGAAGAATATCCAACAGAAAGTGAAACAGGGAGGTGGAAGTGCGATGGTATGGGGACGTTTTCTT
This sequence comes from Araneus ventricosus, assembly GCA_013235015.1. Lineage (NCBI taxonomy): Eukaryota > Metazoa > Arthropoda > Arachnida > Araneae > Araneidae > Araneus > Araneus ventricosus. The sequence continues at coordinate 3,142 of BGPR01030168.1, forward strand.
CTAAAGATGTTGGTTAAATTGTGATGATCAACGGTAAAATGATTTTATGTGTGTGCGTCGGTATCCTATCCCAAAATCTTAAGAAATCCCTTACAAACTTGAGTGAGAAGGTTTATCTTTCAACGAGATAATGACCCAAAACAAACGTCAGAGACTGCCAAAGATTATTTCTCGAAAAACAAGATTAAGATACTGGAGTATCCACCACAAAGCCAAGACCTTAATCCCATCTAAAATTTATGGCTAGTTTTGAATAAGATTGCCTTTTGAAGAGAAAAGAAATAAAAATGAAATTTTCGATCAGAAATGAATGGCGAAGTATCATCCAGGAGACAGCGCAGAAACTGGTTGATAACCTGAATCAAAGACTGAAAGCAGTGATTGAGGCCAAAGGAGGTCCAGATAAACATTGAAAACCGATATTTTATTTAAAAAATTGTTACGTTATTTTTTCGTTGTGAGTTCTTGACCGTTCAAATAATTTTGTACAACGCTTGGATTAGAGTTATATGTGAAAATGCTCCAGAACTGACTCATTCTGCGATAAAATTTGGATTATTTGAAGCTCTTTATAATGAATAAGATTGAATTGATGATAAAAATAATAGATTTTGGATATAAATAAATAAATTTACTTTCTGTAATAAAGAGTGTAACATTTTCATAAGCGTTCTAATAATTTTGAACAGCACTGAATCTATTCGCTAAAAGGTTTTAAAATTCGCCAGTAAACGAACTCAATAATAAAAGTGCTTGTTTTTGTTTTGCACATGAGTGTTAACGTAAAGGAAAATTAATGCGTTAATTATAAATGCTTTTAATAATACGTATAGAATGATTGAACAAAACATAAAAATAACTTGTTTATCACTAGCCGCCTTCGGCGACAAGCTTGTTTCCGGGAATATAATTTCAATTGAACCTTGAATAGTTGTATATTCATGTTTCCTTTAATAACGTAAGCCGGTCGTAGTAGATATTTAACCCATGTTCTTTTATTGGCCTTGCACCTGTTCTGTTTGTTGTCTACATAAATGTCCCTAATGGAGTCAGATAACTGACAATGTGATGTTGATACAAGTTGTCAGCGCCATCTTCACTTTCTTATTCCTCTTGAAAAATATGCATTTCATTTGAACATTCTTCATATACCTACCTAATGTCTCGGAAAGGTTGGTTTACAGATTCTACAAAAAAGTTTGATGAAATAAAATATGAAATCAAAATGTATTAGGATATTACCTCAGCTTTTAACAATGAAAGAGAAACACGCAATTAAATATTTGTTTAAACAATAAAAAGGTTTGAAATGCGTTGCAACAATGAAAATTATTTTTGAAAATTAAGCCAAAAAATATTTTTAAAAGGATATTAAAATTATAGAAAAAATATACGCAACTTAATTGATATAATTGAAAAGATTTTGCACTGATGGCATAAAAATGATTTTTGTGCTGTAATTATTTCCGAAGTTATTAAAAAATCCCAAAATTTAGCTGAATGTTCAATTAATTAAAATTCTACTTAAAATTTCAAAAACGCGGCTCTGATTTGCACATTCCCACCCTCCAAGGTATGTTTGTGCCAAATTTCGTAGCTCTAAGTCTAGCAGTGTGCTCTGTAGAGCGCCAACGCACAGACGCACGGACACACACACATTCTCCTTTATTATTAGTAGAGATTAAAAACTTATTTTGACACATTCTATGCTGTTCAAGGGCCTTTGATATGCGATAACATCAAAATTATTTTTGTGACATATACTATAACCTTTCAGTGAAAATTAACATTTTATACAACACTTTCTTTTTATGAAAAATCTTTAATTAATTTTTATAAGTTTATCGACACGCAATAAATCCATGTATTTTCTTGCTAAAATCTATGTAAACACACAGCCATCATGTTTCTACGATATGTTTTACGACACGATAATTTTCATTTTCTGCTATCATTTACATAATTACAATCTTCTTTCACAAAAGAAATGCTTTGTAACTGTGTCAGTATAATGAAAACAAAATATCCATGCTTTCATAAGAAAAGCTGTTTTTAATCTGCTATGTAACAAAATTCATTTTTTCCGTCGCTGACAGCTAATATTTCAAAGAATAATACTCTAAAAATGAGAAACATAAATTAATGAGTAATATAACAACGTACAAAAGAGTTAGCGAATGAAGTGATTAGAATTCTAGATTTTTTTTTGCTGAGAAAAACTCAGTACCCCTACTGGGAATAATAATTACATCATACATCACCAGAGACCTCATCTGACGTATGTTTAGAATCTTTAATCTAAAACATCACGCTCAGTTTTATTTTTTGTGATAATTTGGATCTCCCAAATGAGGAAAGAATAAAAACTGCTTTAGGGTTTCCCTCGGTAATTAAAAATTTTATACAGAGATTCAGATATGTTGTAATTTTTGTATGCAGCTTTCCTGAGTGTAAATTATATATTTTCGGAATAATTGTTATTTATTTAACTGATTGACTCTATGAAATAGTTATTAACCCTTGCTCTTCCGACTTTTTGAAATTACTAAATAGATACAAGGTTTGTAAAGATATTTAAATGCCGTTGAACCGAGCAAAGCTTTATTAGTATTAGATGATTCAACGCTATGATAGTACTTTACTTTACACAACTACACACCCCTGACTCCAGAGATAAAAATCTCCGATTTGCAGTTTGGATGAGTGTGCGTAGAAACTATATTGAACAAAAAATTCATACAGTGTTTAAACATCGACTAAATAAGTGTTAAAATTATAAAAACAATGAAAAATGAGTATTTACATATGAAAAGAAAAACTCGGGAAGAAAAAACAGTTTTAATGACATTTCCCAAAAGTTCGCTGCGTCTATAAACTTGTAGGCGGACTTATTAGGATCCTAGTTATTGAATCTCTAGAGGATCGGAGTCCATAAGTCTGGGGTGTCGGTGAAGGAGAGAAATCTGTATCGGAGTCGGATAAACTGGTTGCGTCCGGTGGCTGTTTTACGAGGTTCTCATTTTGATTGAGGAAATATATCAGTTTAGCTATTTTTATTCTTGATAGTTTATTTAATAGTAAGTGTTGCCGCCAAAGTTGAGTATTTTCTGTACTTGATTTTGTAAAATGATAAGATGACGTAATGTGACAAGAAGTTGCGTAGTCGAGGGGTCTCCCATTTCCTCGCACCTCGCATGAGCAGGTATCTGAATGATAAAGCCGGAATCTGTAGAGATAGCTGGGAAAAGACCGTGGCCTGTAGCGAAGAGGATGGATTCTCTTGACCATGCGGCTTGGGTTAAGGTATCCGACTGGTTTAAAATCGTCGTTTTTGATGAAATTATCCAAAAAAATTTATGACTTAATTTTGTAACCTGTTTAATCAGCTTTCTAAAACTGTCTCACTTTTTACTCTATGTGAATTTCAAATGGCGTTACAGCTGTTTTATTAACGAACTGTAAGCATTATTTTAAGTTGCATGAAAACTTCAAATGCGTTTTCTGAGAAATGATATTTTTGAGGAAAACTGTCGACCGTAACAATGATTTCTCAAAACGTTATTCAAGTATTGATATGAAATTTTCTGAGATTGTTTTCTGTTATATGCTTGATGTCTTCCTCTAAAACTAAGGTCAATTTTAAAATCAAGTAATATTTTTTAGTGTTTAAGCATAAACGAAAAGCATTTTTTATGAAAAATTACCAGTTTAGTAACTATGTTCAGCTATATCTCAAAACTATTTTGAAGTACAAGAAAGATTTTAGAGCATAACACAGATAACTGGCATAAAAATGTACTCCTACAAGGATTTATGTATATTTAGAATATGATTTTGTCTACGGCTGTTAGCGTAAGGCAAATATTTCAGTCATTTTTCTTCAAATTTCTCAGTTTCTTTAAAAAATATTATTTTGAAAGCTTAATTTTACAACATTTTCATAGTTTTAATACATATGCAGTTGAAAAATAATATTAAAAAATATATAAAAGTTATTTTTCAAAAAAATGTCTCCGAACACAGTCGGATACCTTAAAGAGGTTTTAGGGATAATATTAAAAATAGCCATTCTTGTTACCATTTTTTGAGAGAGAGGTTCCTAAGCATTTTTTTCAGGTGGAATTTCGGGATCTGAGGATAGAGGTTAGTTCATTCTTCAGTAGCTTGTTTGGCTAGGTTGTCTGCTATAATAGTAAACACATTAGTCTTCCAAGATCACAGAATGCAGCGGAAAATAGATTCACTTCCTACACACGGAAATCTCTGAATAAGCAGTCAGAAGGTTAAAAAGAAGCGGGAGTGTTTTTCCCCCGACTTTCTGTTACTTTATGCAATATAGTAGTTTTTGTGTTTAGTTTCGCACAGTAATGAGAAGAATTGATGAGTGTCTAATGGGTTTCCATTTTGAACTTCCTACCTGTGATCGATTCGATTCAATATATGATACAGATCTGTAATTTAGATCGCAAGAATAATTACTAAATTTCACCTGTATCATGGTGGATCATCGCTGTCATCGATGGATCGGGCCGCATATTTACAAACCCTACCCTAATAGAACTGAGGCAAGAAATCGGGCAATATGATTGGCTCGCTTTTCCTAGGGTCGATGACGTCATTCTTTGCTCTCGTACGGAAATTATAACAAAGCAAGCCATTGAATGCGGACATTGAATTAGTTTATGTTTCCTTTGCTTGGACTTCGCGAATTTTGATCTACAGTAAGCACCTACGTCTCAATTTTATTTAGTCGACTCTTGTTTTGTAGTGATTGCCGTACGCTACGTGAGAGAGCTGAAAATGACATCACTGCCCCTCGTAGCCAATGATATTGGCTGATTTCCTGCCTCAGTTCTATCAGGGTAGGGTTTGTAAATATGCGATCGGGCCATTGATCGATGCTTATCTGCAGAAGTTATCCAAAAGTCTTGCCATGAGAGCCATTGCAGTAAGTGTGCAACCATTGCAGTCCTTTAAGAAATGTATCTAACACTTTATGTGCGAAAAGAAATTTTATTATTATTTTTGTTCCTATGCAAATATTTCTAAAATTATGAGCAATAACTTTCTCCTTAAAACAATCGCAATGTGCAATAAAGAAAATTGAAAACGCTCTCAGACTTTTGGCGTTTAGACAGTATGCTGGGTGTATGGTTGCAATAAAATGATGATCTAAATTATATACATTTAATTTACATTATTTACACTACTTATTTACATGACGAAAACTTATGCGAACAACATCGCATCGCGCGGATACAATCTGGAATTATTACAATGTTACCAGATACAAAAGATGCATTTTACATTTCAATAATAAATGAGTGGCTTGACGCTAGCGCCGCCACACCATCCCCCTTCCTGGGAAAAAAATTGGATCTATATTTTTTAAGACACAAAATCTCGATACTTAACCGGGAAATGGACTCGCCGGCCAGTACGTGTACGTATAGGTGATTTTTCAGGCAAAGGCATAGCTGAGTTTTCAGGCTCCTTTGCTGAAGGAGTGGGAGATGGTGTGTCGACTCCAGGAGAGTCAAGTTTACTCTCAGAAGAGTTAACATTGTCCAACAAAAGATGAGCTGGCTTAAGTCTATCAATAGTCACAGTCACTTTTTTGTTATCCTTGAGGATGATGAAATTTTTATTTGTTCGTGACAGAACTTTATAAGGTCCTGTATAAGGTTGTGACAAGGAAGGTTGAACAGCATCCACACGCAGAAAGACATGGGAACACACACTGAGATCTCTGTATACAAAAGTAGGTTTTGCAGAATGGTTAGATGTTGGAGTTGCTCGCAACTGCTGAATATGGGTTTTTAGTTTCTTTATGAAACCATTGTCTGCAGCTTGTGGTTGCTGTTGGACGAAAAATTGACTTGGTAGGCAAAGATTTTCGCCATACACCATTTCAGCAGGGGAGCACTGGAGATCTTCTTTGAAGACGGTGCGAAGACCAAGCAGAACAGCAGGCAACGCCGACACCCAATGAACGGATGTGTGGCACATGATGGCTGCTTTCAAGGTTCGGTGCCATCTCTCAATTGCGCCGTTTGCCTGTGGATGGTATGCGGCTGTGTGTGAGAGACGTATTCCAAAGGTTTTCGCCAGGGAGTGAAATACATCACTCGTAAATTGCGCACCTCTGTCCGTGGAGATCCGCTGAGGGACTCCGAAGCGGGAAATCCAACCACTGTACAGAGCTTGAGCCACTGTTTCCGCCCGGATATCAGTAAGTGGCATAGCCTCAGGCCATCTGGAGAACCTGTCAATGGCTGTAAGGCAATAGTAAAATCCTTGTGATGATGGAAGAGGACCTATAAGATCAATGTTGATATGAACGAATCGCTGGTTTGGCACTTTGAACTCCGCGAGCGGTGAGTGCACATGGCGAAAGATTTTCGATTTCTGACAAGCTATGCAAGATCTTGTAAAGTTAACAATGTCTTGCTTCATCTTAGGCCAAACAAAACGGCTACATATGAGCCTAACTGTGGCACGCACACCAGGGTGAGCAAGATCATGTAGGTTACGAAACACTTGATATCTATGCTTTTTTGGAATGTAGGGACGGATGACCTGGGTAGAAATATCACAATATAGCATCACATCTGTATTTGGAACTTGCAATTTTTGCAAACTCAAGCTAGTAGGCTGCTTAAGTAAAAGATCAAGCTCCTCGTCGTCTTGTTGACTACGAGCAATATCTTCGTAAGCCAGAGGGGTAGTGGAAATACTTTCGATGCGAGAAAGAGCATCGGCTACCACGTTGTCCTTTCCACTAATATGTTTAATATCCACAGTAAACTGAGCAATGAAATTCAGATGATTTATTTGACGTGGCGACAGTTTCTCAATTTTTTGTGAAAAAGCATAAGTGATTGGCTTGTGATCAGTTAAAATAGTAAATTTAGTTCCTTCTAGCAAATAGCGAAAATATTTTATGGATGCAAAAATAGCTAGCAATTCCCGGTCATATGCGCTGTACTTTTGTTCTGCCGTGCTGAGTTTTCGGGAGAAAAAAACCTAATGGTTTCCAGGAATCGCCTTCGCGTTGCTGTATACAGCCACCAATAGCTCTGTCGGATGCATCCGTCATTAGAATTATGGCTGCGTTAGAGTCAGGATGTGCCAGATGAGTTGCTTCCTTAAGATCGTTAATACAATTTTGAAAAGCTTGGTCAGATTCGTCAGTCCAATTAAGTGGAGTTTTGTCGCGTTTTTTACATTTCCCCAACATTTTTTGTAAAGGTAATTGTTTTTGAGCCGCTTGTGGTAAAAACCGACGGAAAAAATTTAGCATGCCTAAAAATCGTCTCAGATCTTGAATTGTTTTGGGACGGGGAAAATTTGAAACGGCCTCAACTTTCTCAGGTAATGGGGTAATACCATATTTATCTATCTTATGTCCAAGAAATGATAAATTTTCCACAGCAAAAACACATTTATCGCGATTTAAAACCAAACCAAATTTTCGTAGTCTGTCAAAAACTTGTTTCAAATGATCTAAATGTTCCTCCAATGAGGAAGAAGCAATTAAAAGATCATCAATGTAAACAAAACAAAAGTCAAGCCCCTGAAGTGCATTATCCATCAAGCGCTGCATTGTTTGAGCAGCATTCCGCAAACCAAAAGTCATGAAATTAAATTGAAATAAACCAAAAGGGGTTATTATAGCAGTTTTTTGCTTATCTTCTTCATGCATTGGTACTTGATGGTAAGAACGCTTGAGATCAAGGGTTGTGAAAACAGTTTTTCCGTGCAAATATGAGGTGAAATCATGGATATGCCTAATAGGATATTTATCTGGAATGGTCTGCGCGTTTAGAGCTCTGTAGTCTCCGCATGGCCTCCACGAACCATCAGATTTCTTTACCATTACCAAAGGACTTGCCCAACAACTGGTAGAAGGACTACAGATTCCTTTATGGATTAAATTTTGAAATTCCTGTTTGGCTGCTATTAGTTTATCGGGAGCTAAACGTCATGCCTTAGCACCTACAGGAGGACCTTTTGCTTGAATTACATGAGTAACATTATGAGATTGAACTTTGATAGGAGATCTCTCAACATCATCAAAAATATCATTGTATTCCCGAATTAAATCGTTAAAATTTAAAGATAACTTTAAAGCAGTTATAGATGGAGTATTATCGGTAGAAATTTTACCAGTAGAAGTTAGGGTGGTTTGTTGATCCTTAAGAGATTTAGATTTCAAATCAATAATTATTCCGTAATGTGTTAAAAAATCAGCGCCTAAAATAGGTCTAGAAACATCAGCTATAATAAAAGACCAAGGAAAAATTCTTCTTAAACCAATATTAAGAGACAGGTTTCGAGTTCCGTACGTATTTATTTTTGTGCCGTTTGCTGCTAGCAAATTTAACAAAGATTTTGGTTTGCAGCGTTCTGCGGATGAAGGAGGTACGACAGAAATATCAGCACCTGTATCCACTAGGAAGTTAAGACCCGATGGTCTATCGTGAATTACAAGACGGCAATTATTCTGGCCTTTAACGTCGGCCGCCATCAACGTCTGGCCCTCTAGTTTTCCTGCTTGTAACTACAAGGTGGAACACACTTTTTAGCATTTTCGCGAAAACGGAAGTGGTACCAGCACATCTGATCCTTACGACTAGCAGAACGAGCGCGATAATTATTTCGCCGACTCATGCTTCTGGATCTCCGAAACTGCGACATTCTATCAATTTTCAGTGAAAGTTCACTTATTTGGGCTTGTAAATTTGAAATGCAGTCATTAGGAGTGCTCGTTTCCGGTACTTTCGTTTTCACATGATTAGAACATATTTCACTACCAGACGTTACGTCTGCAATTTTATCCGCCATGATAGATAATTTATTAAGATCATCACTAGAAGTAGTTAAAATTACTTGCATCTGTGTGGGCAAGCGTTGCAACCATAAAGATCGAAGCAGTTCATCGCCAACGCGGTTTCCCGCCAAATCCTGCATCTCACGTAAGAACGTAGACGGGCGTTTATCACCCAATTCTACATCTTGCAACAATTTTTTAAGTCGACGCTCCTCAGAATCAGAGAAAATATTAATCAAACGTTCTTTTAACGTTTTGTACATATCATTATTTGGAGGAGAAGTAATAATATCACTAACCTGCGAAAGAATTTCGGTTTCGACCGAAGCGACAACAGTGTGATACTTTGTAGAATCCTGCACAATCCCACTGGTAAAAAATTGTGATTCCAATTGCGAAAACCATATCGCCGGGTTTTCTCTCCAAAACGGAGGCACTTTCACAGCAATACGAGAAACTTCGGAATGCGAAACGGCCTTGCCGAGCGATGAATCACTGGGTTCAGTCATTACTTACGTGTTCTCAGAAGATTAATATTCAACTCCGAGGTCACCAATTTGGCGTTTAGATAGTGTGCTGGATGTATGGTTGCAATAAAATGATGATCTAAATTATATACATTTAATTTACATTATTTACACTACTTATTTACATGACGAAAACTTATGCGAACAACATCGCATCGCGCGGATACAATCTGGAATTATTACAATGTTGCCAGATACAAAAGATGCATTTTACATTTCAATAATAAATGAGTGGCTTGACGCTAGCGCCGCCACAGACTTAACTCCCCAAGGGGAAAAACCTGATAAAATTACTATATCTTTGAAAACCTGCAATAATATAAGAAATAAATTTTCCCATAGAAAAGTCAAGACCTTCAAACACTTGAATCCCTCCGTATCCAGATCCAAATGTTAGAACCATCAGCCAAATAAATTTATGTTTCTCAAAACAAGTTTAAAACATTTTCTCCAAGTGGTTGTCTGCAATGAAAAAAATATCATTCATTAAATTTGCTTGGTTGAACAACTTGTTGATAGGTAAATGAAACATTGCAATAATGATGTAAACCTGATTTATATGCGTCAATAAACGAGTTTATTTTGTCTTTTAGTTTTTATACAAATATTTTCAGAATTAAAAATATTGAATTTCTCGATTGAATCAATTTCAACGTACAATAAGAAAAAAATGTTTAAAAAACTCGCACAAATTACTCCCCAAGGTAATAAATAGCATCAAAACACTATATCTTCCAAAACCAGCTAAAATACACAATAAAATATCCCATAGAAACTCCAATATATTTCTTGAATCCCTCTATATTCAGATCCAACTGTCAGACTCATCAGACAAATATATTTAAGTCTCTCAAAACAAGTTTAGCAATAATTTATTACCTCGAACCCAAGACAAGTGCCATGTACTTCAGGTAAAACATTTTCTACAAGTGGGTATCTTTTGTGCAGAATTTATTATTCACTAAAATTCCTTGGTCGAACAACTTGCTTATTGGGAGATGAAACATTGCCAGTATATTGCAAATATACTTTATATACGTCAATAAACCAATTTATTTCCTCTAGTTACTACACAAATATTTTCAGAACTAAACACATTTAATTTTTAAAACTAAACAATCACAATGAGCAACACAGAAAAAATAATAACACTATCAGCAAATATTCCTCTAAGGGGATAAACGACATCTATCTATATCTTTCAAAATTTGCTATAAAACACAATAAGATATCCCATATCAAAGCCAATATACTTCTTGAACCCTTCCATATTTAGATCCAAATCTCAGATCTTGCAGCCAAATAAATTTATGTCTCTCGAAACAAGTTCAGCAACAATCTATTCCCTCGAACCGAAGACATGTGACTTGAAGTGGAGCAATTCAGGTAAATTATTTTCTGCGAGTGGGTATCTTCAATGCAAAAAATATTATTTATTAAAATTCCTCGATCGAATAACTTATTTGTTGACAGATGAAGCAATGCAATTAATTACTTTATAAATATTGTTACAAAAATTTTCTTATGGGTGTATGTGAATATGACAGTCCAACAATCAGGATAATAGAAAGATAAATGACTCTTTATTTTACGAAGATTTCGGCAAAACACTATCGAAGCATAGGTAACAAAACCGAACAGCACTTGTATAAATAATCAACAGAGATCGCCACTAAATTTCATTTCCAGCACTTTCAATAGCGCTCAAATGTCTCTCAGGTCACCAGCTTGATTGCTGATCAATGTCTAACTGACTCTCTTGGTTTGAGAGCTGGCTTTTATACCTTTTCAACAAGAAGTGACGTAATCTCTAGCAGGTTCATGGTGTTTCCGGCTCTCAGAAGAGATAGAACCACAGTTCAGGATTTTTCTAGAATATTCCTCCCGTCTCCAAAGTCGCCAACTTTATCGCCAAGTTGTCAAAATGGTCTCCAATTTCTTCGCCAAAATGTTCGCTAAATTTATCACCAAGATGCATGTCAGGAAACAACTTTACAACTTCGTAACTTGAAATGAATCAAAAACCAATTTATTTTATCTCTTAGTTTCTATAAAAATATTTTAAGTACTAGAAGCACTTCCCAATATAATCAATCTCAATCTGCAACAAAGAATAAATAATACACCACCAGAAATTACCCTCCAAGGGGATAAACAACATCAAAATACTAAACCTTTCAAATGTTGTTATAATACAAAGTCAAATACACCATATAGCCAATACATTTATTGCATCCTTCCATGTTCAGATCCAAATGTCAGATCCATCAGCCAAATAAATTTATGCCTCTCAAAACAAGTTCAGCAATAATCTATTCCCCCGAACCCAAGACACGTGCCGAGAAGTGGCGCACTTCAGGTAAAACATTTTCTGCGAGTGGGTATCTTCAATGCAGAAATGTGGGTCCTTCTCAGCTTGATCGATGGGGTGAAGTGTCGGATGTTGAAGTAAAAGAGGGGTACGACGGAAGTGATGGAAAGACCTTTCGTGGCCCCTCTTGGAATCAATCCCCCTCCCCCATCACTTCAATGGAAGAAAAGTTCTCAGTAAACCATTTAAGAACCAAATGCGAAAACGGAGTATTCGGGATGTTAGGGGTGACGTTTTATTTCCAATTTTTTTCTTACTCTATGGAAGTAGGAAGTTTCTGTCACGACCTGTTATTGGAAAAGGGTTTGTTCTTAGAGCTGTCAGTGGTCGGGTTTTCGCTGCATGTGAGGGTAAGAAGAGGTTTTATTAGAAAGTGGTGGTTTGAAGTGTGATTTTAAAAGATGGATTCACGTCTCTTGCAAGACATGATTGGTGGAAACAAGCAACGATGGCGTTCTAGGTGGCCACATTCACATGGGTTAAGCAAGTGACATTACAGTCTCCATCTTTATCTTATAGGTCTATTTTTTGTAATGCCATTCTGTTCGTTTTTTGCAACATTCTTATGGATAGTAATGGCTTTTAAAGATTAAATATGTCTTATGTAACCCATAAGTGTTGGAAATAGGTTACAATGGTTTTATAGTTGTCCATTTTGTCTTAGCACATGTAGAATATTGTCAGTATTTTGACATTGGGGACTTCCTCTTGTAGGGCTATTATGTTTTTTATTGTTACACTCTAATAAAAACTGATGGTTTTAAAAAGCGGATTCATGTCTCATGGAACTTATCAGTAGTAGATATGTTACGGCTAAAGCAAGATTGAAAGGCAAACCTAGGTTTAACCGGTTAAAGTGGGAATTACCAAGGCTTTGAAGCTAAAACCCGAAGATTTCCCAACGCTTTCAGCCTTAACCGGCTAAAACTGGGTATAACCAATCTTAGTCGGTTAAAAGTGGAAGCGTTGGGAAATCTTCGGGCTTCAACCGCAAAACCTTGGTAATCCCACCATTAACAGGTTAAACCTAAGTTCGGCTAAAGCAAGAATGAAAGGTAAACCTAGGTTTTACCGGTTAAAATGGGGATTACCAAGGCTTTGCGGCTAAAGCCCTAAGATTTCCCAACGCTTTCACCTTTAACCGGCTAAAACTTGGTCTAACCAATCCTAGTCGGTTAAAGGTGGAAGCGTTGGGAAATCTTCGGGCTTGAACTACAAAGCCTTGATAATCTCCACTTTAACCGGTTAAACCTAGGTTTTCCTTTCTTTCTTGATTTAACCGTAACAGATGTTAATAACTGTAATATTCTTGTTGACCACTTTGTCCCAGTACAGTGACATATTGTATCTTTATCTTGTATGCCAATAAAAGATGTATTTAGATCTCTTGCAACATATGAGTGGTGGAAATAGATTATCATGGTATTATAGTTGGTAACCGTTTCATAGTATAGTAATTCACTTGTCACAATTTTTATCTTATAGGCCGTTTCCTTTTTGTAATAGCATTCTATTTGTTTACTCGAACATACTTATATGATTATAATATCAAAACAAATTTATCTGTGTCATTCCAGTTCATAATATAGATCTAAATTAAATTGTTTGTATAATGGGAAAGTCATTTGCAATTGCGTTTAGGACTTTATTGTTAACTTTCCAGGGTTTTTTTTATTCAACAATAATGTGATGACCAGCGTAAAATTTGGCCTTCCCTTAACAGTTGTTAAAATTTTTAGAAATAAATAATAGGTTAATATTTATAAGAATGACAGAATCTTGTCACTTCATAGTGATCATTTGCAGTGACAACGTTGTGATATTACCTGAAAGCAACATCACAAATTTGTCATAATATTAAATGCTATTTTTAATAACATATTGGAAAATTTCAGAAGTCCTTTTAAGATATGATTGTTACTATTAATCAAGAAGTTATCTAGTTATAATACTATGTTTGAACCACGTTCATGGCCCATACTCAAGCACGTATTTAAGGAAAAGATTAATGATATGCCAGTAACTTATGCTTTGTTTCTGAACTATATTGTGACTTTCCTATAACAATTATTTGACTAACAGCGTTTATAAATCAGTAATATCGTAACGAAAGGATTAGGGTTTCAATACCTGTCATTAAATTTATCTACCTCTGCTGTAATCATTTAACTGATCCTCCTGTTACATTCTATACTCCTGTTACATTCAATTGGACATAAAGGAGAACAACAGTAGTAATTCTATGGTGATCGATGGAGGCTACTGACCTCTTCTTCCAATTACTTGAAACTAAGAGAAAGAACTTCCCTATTTCGTCGTCGAAATCCGTATTATAAGAGGATTTCTGCTGTCTGCATATACAGAGGAATACTATCCCTTCTCTTTATATATAGTTTTACGATAGTTTTGCATGAATATAACCTATCTCCCTATAAATGGAAGTTAGTTTTATAAAATATATCCTATTTCCCTATACATAAATGACACATTACCTCTCATAAAATTTCCTCTCTCCATATATTATTGTTTCTAAAGGTTAAATATTATTGCTTCTTTTGTAGATTTGTCGCTCATTTTTGGTCACAGTAACTTTCATATATTAATTTATAATGCTTATTTACCAGAAAACTTTAAAAAATATTTCTCATTTCTGGTACTCTTTATTTGCATTTGCTAATCAAAGACTTAAAGAAGAACACTGTAAGTTAGTTCACAATTCACTGAATTTCCAAAGTTTGTCCATCGAAGACCATCCTAATATGCTGCCTAAAAGTAGTAAAATTTCGGAATCAGAATAAATTACGTGTAAAATAAAGTTTGACTAGCAAATTTACGCTTAGTTCTTCACAGATGACTAGTTTCTCAAGTGGAAAGTACATTCATTCACGTAGAAGTTCGACATCGAATATCTTTTAAAAGCATCTCGAGCAACAGCGCAATTTTCTTCGGATTCTTGCGTTCTCATTAACGTGAGTTCTAAAAGTTTTCCGGTGTAAAAGGCTTACAGTCAATCTACCTTTTCTAGCGCTTATTGTGAGGTAATGCTCGCCATTTGTGTTCTAAGGCCTTGTTCTTCGTTCCAGGCCCCCATCGATCAACGTAAGACCCTATTCTACTCGAAAAGACCGGAACTTGAAGTAATTAAGTGCTTCCTTCCGAAAATTCCAACCAGCAAAAGTAATTTTTCGCCATTTTTACTTTTTCCACAGTCTCCGGTTGTTCTTCGTGAACACGTTTTTGGGCTCTTATTTGGGATTTTTTGTGCTTGTTTTGGTTCTTTTTTTGTCTCTGGTTCTTGACATTTCCGCCCTATTCTCTTCTTGAGTTAAGTAATCTGTCTTCTTTTGTTTTGGCACGGCGAAAGCTTTCTTTCCACGAGTTTCAATTTTTTTCCTTCCGCGCCATTTTCAGTCTTCTTTCTTTTTTCACCCCTGATTTTATTTATTATTAGTTTATTTTTATTTCTTTTTCCAGAAGAACTCTGGTCTCGATTTTCTAGGCTCTAATTAAAGAAGAACCGATTTCGTGCTAAGATGAGCGCGTCGCTTTTAAACGTTCGAATTTTTTCTTTTTGCTTCGATTCTTTTTTTTAAAATGTGAGGTTGGAAGAGATTTGCAGACGGACGAAAAAAATGGCGGAAATAAAGTAGGTAGAGTTATCTAACTACTTTAAGTGCACGGGAGCGTTGAAAGTAAAGCTTACCACGTACTTTTTATTTGTAAGTCGTGACTATCAAACTCAAATAAAAGAGAAATTTATTTAAGTATGATAATCAAAGAGCATTACTGCGGTACGCAATCATGGTAAATATTTTTTTCTCTTTCTTATCTTTAACGAGCAGATTATTTAAGCTGCTACCACAAATTGTAAGGTTAATGCACGAAAAGAATTTAAGAGAATAAATTTTTAAGCTCCTTATTATCTGGTTTTAAATTTACTCAATATATCCTTTTTT
>BGPR01030169.1:0-18828 GCA_013235015.1 Araneus ventricosus
AGATTTCATATGAAATAAAAATTATAGAAATCGGTCCAGTGGTTGAGCCTGGAGCACTGGTCCTCTGTTTTCGCCACTTATTTTAAATATATAAAGATTATTTATCATGTGTTATATTATTAGTTATTAATGATAAAAACTCTTTTTAGGGTTATTGAAGAAATTGTAAGACATTTGAAATTGGAGATGTATGCGCCGAACTGGTAAGTTAAATTGTATTTATTGTTGTGACTTGTCAATCGTGTGAAATTAGATATCGAAACAGGTGAAAATTTCCTTTTAAAATTTATTTTTGTTTGAAAGCAATTTTGAGTCATCAATATTTAAAGGTGTTATATGTTTTATTTATAAATATTTTAAGAATAATTATGAAAATTAGAAAAGAACAGTCTTCTACAATAATTTAGTGACTTGTAACTGATTCGTAGTAATGTGACATAATATAATAAACATATATCTAAATATTTCATTAATGCTTAAAATATATCCTAAAGTTAAATTTCATTTCGCTGTGATTTCTTACAAATGGGGATTTTTACTTTCTACTGTAGTTATATTTGATATATTTTCTGAATCAAACATTTTGTTCATTGTAATAATATGCTTAGTGACATATTGTTTTTGTTCTAGTCTTAAGATACAAAGTAACAAAGAACGTCGTGATTATTTTAAACGCCATTTTATCTTGTCAAGAATTCCCTACTAAAAATTCTAGTTATTAGTTTTCAATGCTCTTTTATTTAGAAAGCTCTAAAAGAAATGTTAGAAGGCTCATTCTTACATAGATGAACAACAAAACATTCGAATGTGGAAAAGAAATTTCGAGTGACAAATGGTTAGTTTACGACGAGTTTTTCTTTGACTACACAACGCACTGTATATTTTTCTTCATAATTCTTTCTTTAACGGAGGTTGACATTCTGCTTCTTTTCATGATTAAATAAAAGAAACATTTTATTTGGCTCTCTTTCAAGTAGCGAGAATTTATTAAATAGAAAAAAATTGTTCGAGCGCATCATTCGTTACTATAATTACATTTTAACAGCCTGTCGCTGAGACAGTTTTTCTTTTCAGCAAAAAAGAAAAAAAGTCTTTTAACTGACAGAAGATTTCTGAATAATATTTCGAGCTATATGTAAGCTGGATTTGTTTAACAGATTGAAGGCAATAAGATTTAGTTAATTAATCTAAAATTATTCTCTACTGTAAAAATTTAGATTGTTATAGTTTGTTTAGATAAGAGAGAGATTTTTATAAACAGCATAGTTTATATATTTAATAAATTTATTTTGTTACTCTTAGCGGATTCTCATTTCCCTCAATGGAATCTATTCATTCTTACGGGCAAATCCACCGTAGCTGTTTCATTTAAGAATCCATAGGACATTGTGGGAAAAGCAGCAATGTTACGCCAATGCTAGTCATAATATAGATTTAGACATTAGATGATGTGTATGGTTAAATTCGCCATGTGATGTGACATGAAAAGAGTTAACTCCATTATAGCTCTTATATAATTTACTCAATCTTGCAAGTAATCGCGAACATATGGATATACAGTGCTGTACATAATTATTAGAATGGACTGTTAAATTTTCATCTTTTGTTAATAAAGTTTTAAAAACTCGATATTTTGCTATTTTGTTTCGATTTTCCAGTACCTTATTTCATCTTCTTTAAATGCATACAAGTTTTAGTTATTCCATGAAATGTCACTACTTTTTAGTAAAGATGATTGTTTTAGAAAGTATATTTTAGCTCCTCAAAATTGTTCGAACGATTGATGATGAAGGTTATATTTAAGTGATACTGAATTTGATTTGTTTTTATTTTGGTACATTTTAATAATTATAATATATTAATGGTACTTACGTATTAACGCCACCGAGGCTACAGATCGGTGGTAATGCGCCAATAAAGAGCAATCTTGTTTACAAAAACCGCCAAATTGGCGGCACTTAAAAACCGCCAAATCTGTAGCTGCGGTGGGTTTGGCGGCACTTAAAAACCGCCAAATTGGAGTTAATACGTAAGTACAAAAACCGCCAAATTGGCGTTCATACGTAAGTACAAAAACCGCCAAGTTTGGCGGCATTTAAAAGCCGTCAAATCTGTAGCCTCGGTGGCGTTAATACGTAAGTACCAGATTAATTTATTTGATAATTTAATTTTTGGTCTATGAAGCAATCAAGCCGACAGCAATGCTCAAGTGCTCAGAGATTTCCTTTTATCTTCGCCACCGCATCAATAAATATAGAAGGATAAGGGATCGTATGAAAACCTGGCTAAAAAGGTATAAATTGTCGAACCCGGGTATCTACTGTTTGTGTAGGAAGTGTGAGACTACATCATCCATCCAAAACAAGAGACGTCGAGACAGAAAACCAAAAGCAAGTACAAGAGAAGAGTCTATGATTGTAAGATTGGCACAGAAAAAGAATAAAATATCATCAAGAGAAATCTTGTAAGTCTTGAAATTAAATATGCAATCACTAACAGTTCGCTTTATGATCAAGAACTCAGTGTTGATAATCTGTATCCAAAGAAAAAGACCCTACATCTGAAAACAAAACATGGTAAACATGCCAAACAAATACTGGCCTTTGCAAAATCCACATTTCTTAGCTTTCACAATTCTGGGACAGTGTTTCATGGTCAAACGAAAGCAAATAGCAAAATCCATATTTCTTAGCTTTCATAATTCTGGGATAGTGTTTTATGGTCAGACGAAAGCAAATAGCAAAATCCATATTTCTTAGCTTTCACAATTCTGGGACAGTGTTTCATGGTCAGACGAAAGCAGATAGCAAAATCCATATTTCTTAGCTTTCACAATTCTGGGACAGTGTTTCATGGTCAGACGAAAGCAAATAGCAAAATCCATATTTCTTAGCTTTCACAATTCTGGGACAGTGTTTCATGGTCAGACGAAAGCAAATAGCAAAATCCATATTTCTTAGCTTTCACAATTCTGGGATTATTACAGTGTTTTATGGCCAGACGAATGCAAATATGAACTTATTGTATCAAAGGAAGCGTAAAAGAATGTGGCTACGATCAGGTTAGGTGCATTAACAGAAGAATATCCAACAGAAAGTGAAACAGGGAGGTGGAAGTGCGATGGTATGGGGACGTTTTCTTCTAAAGATGTTGGTTAAATTGTGATGATCAACGGTAAAATGATTTTATGTGTGTGCGTCGGTATCCTATCCCAAAATCTTAAGAAATCCCTTACAAACTTGAGTGAGAAGGTTTATCTTTCAACGAGATAATGACCCAAAACAAACGTCAGAGACTGCCAAAGATTATTTCTCGAAAAACAAGATTAAGATACTGGAGTATCCACCACAAAGCCAAGACCTTAATCCCATCTAAAATTTATGGCTAGTTTTGAATAAGATTGCCTTTTGAAGAGAAAAGAAATAAAAATGAAATTTTCGATCAGAAATGAATGGCGAAGTATCATCCAGGAGACAGCGCAGAAACTGGTTGATAACCTGAATCAAAGACTGAAAGCAGTGATTGAGGCCAAAGGAGGTCCAGATAAACATTGAAAACCGATATTTTATTTAAAAAATTGTTACGTTATTTTTTCGTTGTGAGTTCTTGACCGTTCAAATAATTTTGTACAACGCTTGGATTAGAGTTATATGTGAAAATGCTCCAGAACTGACTCATTCTGCGATAAAATTTGGATTATTTGAAGCTCTTTATAATGAATAAGATTGAATTGATGATAAAAATAATAGATTTTGGATATAAATAAATAAATTTACTTTCTGTAATAAAGAGTGTAACATTTTCATAAGCGTTCTAATAATTTTGAACAGCACTGAATCTATTCGCTAAAAGGTTTTAAAATTCGCCAGTAAACGAACTCAATAATAAAAGTGCTTGTTTTTGTTTTGCACATGAGTGTTAACGTAAAGGAAAATTAATGCGTTAATTATAAATGCTTTTAATAATACGTATAGAATGATTGAACAAAACATAAAAATAACTTGTTTATCACTAGCCGCCTTCGGCGACAAGCTTGTTTCCGGGAATATAATTTCAATTGAACCTTGAATAGTTGTATATTCATGTTTCCTTTAATAACGTAAGCCGGTCGTAGTAGATATTTAACCCATGTTCTTTTATTGGCCTTGCACCTGTTCTGTTTGTTGTCTACATAAATGTCCCTAATGGAGTCAGATAACTGACAATGTGATGTTGATACAAGTTGTCAGCGCCATCTTCACTTTCTTATTCCTCTTGAAAAATATGCATTTCATTTGAACATTCTTCATATACCTACCTAATGTCTCGGAAAGGTTGGTTTACAGATTCTACAAAAAAGTTTGATGAAATAAAATATGAAATCAAAATGTATTAGGATATTACCTCAGCTTTTAACAATGAAAGAGAAACACGCAATTAAATATTTGTTTAAACAATAAAAAGGTTTGAAATGCGTTGCAACAATGAAAATTATTTTTGAAAATTAAGCCAAAAAATATTTTTAAAAGGATATTAAAATTATAGAAAAAATATACGCAACTTAATTGATATAATTGAAAAGATTTTGCACTGATGGCATAAAAATGATTTTTGTGCTGTAATTATTTCCGAAGTTATTAAAAAATCCCAAAATTTAGCTGAATGTTCAATTAATTAAAATTCTACTTAAAATTTCAAAAACGCGGCTCTGATTTGCACATTCCCACCCTCCAAGGTATGTTTGTGCCAAATTTCGTAGCTCTAAGTCTAGCAGTGTGCTCTGTAGAGCGCCAACGCACAGACGCACGGACACACACACATTCTCCTTTATTATTAGTAGAGATTAAAAACTTATTTTGACACATTCTATGCTGTTCAAGGGCCTTTGATATGCGATAACATCAAAATTATTTTTGTGACATATACTATAACCTTTCAGTGAAAATTAACATTTTATACAACACTTTCTTTTTATGAAAAATCTTTAATTAATTTTTATAAGTTTATCGACACGCAATAAATCCATGTATTTTCTTGCTAAAATCTATGTAAACACACAGCCATCATGTTTCTACGATATGTTTTACGACACGATAATTTTCATTTTCTGCTATCATTTACATAATTACAATCTTCTTTCACAAAAGAAATGCTTTGTAACTGTGTCAGTATAATGAAAACAAAATATCCATGCTTTCATAAGAAAAGCTGTTTTTAATCTGCTATGTAACAAAATTCATTTTTTCCGTCGCTGACAGCTAATATTTCAAAGAATAATACTCTAAAAATGAGAAACATAAATTAATGAGTAATATAACAACGTACAAAAGAGTTAGCGAATGAAGTGATTAGAATTCTAGATTTTTTTTTGCTGAGAAAAACTCAGTACCCCTACTGGGAATAATAATTACATCATACATCACCAGAGACCTCATCTGACGTATGTTTAGAATCTTTAATCTAAAACATCACGCTCAGTTTTATTTTTTGTGATAATTTGGATCTCCCAAATGAGGAAAGAATAAAAACTGCTTTAGGGTTTCCCTCGGTAATTAAAAATTTTATACAGAGATTCAGATATGTTGTAATTTTTGTATGCAGCTTTCCTGAGTGTAAATTATATATTTTCGGAATAATTGTTATTTATTTAACTGATTGACTCTATGAAATAGTTATTAACCCTTGCTCTTCCGACTTTTTGAAATTACTAAATAGATACAAGGTTTGTAAAGATATTTAAATGCCGTTGAACCGAGCAAAGCTTTATTAGTATTAGATGATTCAACGCTATGATAGTACTTTACTTTACACAACTACACACCCCTGACTCCAGAGATAAAAATCTCCGATTTGCAGTTTGGATGAGTGTGCGTAGAAACTATATTGAACAAAAAATTCATACAGTGTTTAAACATCGACTAAATAAGTGTTAAAATTATAAAAACAATGAAAAATGAGTATTTACATATGAAAAGAAAAACTCGGGAAGAAAAAACAGTTTTAATGACATTTCCCAAAAGTTCGCTGCGTCTATAAACTTGTAGGCGGACTTATTAGGATCCTAGTTATTGAATCTCTAGAGGATCGGAGTCCATAAGTCTGGGGTGTCGGTGAAGGAGAGAAATCTGTATCGGAGTCGGATAAACTGGTTGCGTCCGGTGGCTGTTTTACGAGGTTCTCATTTTGATTGAGGAAATATATCAGTTTAGCTATTTTTATTCTTGATAGTTTATTTAATAGTAAGTGTTGCCGCCAAAGTTGAGTATTTTCTGTACTTGATTTTGTAAAATGATAAGATGACGTAATGTGACAAGAAGTTGCGTAGTCGAGGGGTCTCCCATTTCCTCGCACCTCGCATGAGCAGGTATCTGAATGATAAAGCCGGAATCTGTAGAGATAGCTGGGAAAAGACCGTGGCCTGTAGCGAAGAGGATGGATTCTCTTGACCATGCGGCTTGGGTTAAGGTATCCGACTGGTTTAAAATCGTCGTTTTTGATGAAATTATCCAAAAAAATTTATGACTTAATTTTGTAACCTGTTTAATCAGCTTTCTAAAACTGTCTCACTTTTTACTCTATGTGAATTTCAAATGGCGTTACAGCTGTTTTATTAACGAACTGTAAGCATTATTTTAAGTTGCATGAAAACTTCAAATGCGTTTTCTGAGAAATGATATTTTTGAGGAAAACTGTCGACCGTAACAATGATTTCTCAAAACGTTATTCAAGTATTGATATGAAATTTTCTGAGATTGTTTTCTGTTATATGCTTGATGTCTTCCTCTAAAACTAAGGTCAATTTTAAAATCAAGTAATATTTTTTAGTGTTTAAGCATAAACGAAAAGCATTTTTTATGAAAAATTACCAGTTTAGTAACTATGTTCAGCTATATCTCAAAACTATTTTGAAGTACAAGAAAGATTTTAGAGCATAACACAGATAACTGGCATAAAAATGTACTCCTACAAGGATTTATGTATATTTAGAATATGATTTTGTCTACGGCTGTTAGCGTAAGGCAAATATTTCAGTCATTTTTCTTCAAATTTCTCAGTTTCTTTAAAAAATATTATTTTGAAAGCTTAATTTTACAACATTTTCATAGTTTTAATACATATGCAGTTGAAAAATAATATTAAAAAATATATAAAAGTTATTTTTCAAAAAAATGTCTCCGAACACAGTCGGATACCTTAAAGAGGTTTTAGGGATAATATTAAAAATAGCCATTCTTGTTACCATTTTTTGAGAGAGAGGTTCCTAAGCATTTTTTTCAGGTGGAATTTCGGGATCTGAGGATAGAGGTTAGTTCATTCTTCAGTAGCTTGTTTGGCTAGGTTGTCTGCTATAATAGTAAACACATTAGTCTTCCAAGATCACAGAATGCAGCGGAAAATAGATTCACTTCCTACACACGGAAATCTCTGAATAAGCAGTCAGAAGGTTAAAAAGAAGCGGGAGTGTTTTTCCCCCGACTTTCTGTTACTTTATGCAATATAGTAGTTTTTGTGTTTAGTTTCGCACAGTAATGAGAAGAATTGATGAGTGTCTAATGGGTTTCCATTTTGAACTTCCTACCTGTGATCGATTCGATTCAATATATGATACAGATCTGTAATTTAGATCGCAAGAATAATTACTAAATTTCACCTGTATCATGGTGGATCATCGCTGTCATCGATGGATCGGGCCGCATATTTACAAACCCTACCCTAATAGAACTGAGGCAAGAAATCGGGCAATATGATTGGCTCGCTTTTCCTAGGGTCGATGACGTCATTCTTTGCTCTCGTACGGAAATTATAACAAAGCAAGCCATTGAATGCGGACATTGAATTAGTTTATGTTTCCTTTGCTTGGACTTCGCGAATTTTGATCTACAGTAAGCACCTACGTCTCAATTTTATTTAGTCGACTCTTGTTTTGTAGTGATTGCCGTACGCTACGTGAGAGAGCTGAAAATGACATCACTGCCCCTCGTAGCCAATGATATTGGCTGATTTCCTGCCTCAGTTCTATCAGGGTAGGGTTTGTAAATATGCGATCGGGCCATTGATCGATGCTTATCTGCAGAAGTTATCCAAAAGTCTTGCCATGAGAGCCATTGCAGTAAGTGTGCAACCATTGCAGTCCTTTAAGAAATGTATCTAACACTTTATGTGCGAAAAGAAATTTTATTATTATTTTTGTTCCTATGCAAATATTTCTAAAATTATGAGCAATAACTTTCTCCTTAAAACAATCGCAATGTGCAATAAAGAAAATTGAAAACGCTCTCAGACTTTTGGCGTTTAGACAGTATGCTGGGTGTATGGTTGCAATAAAATGATGATCTAAATTATATACATTTAATTTACATTATTTACACTACTTATTTACATGACGAAAACTTATGCGAACAACATCGCATCGCGCGGATACAATCTGGAATTATTACAATGTTACCAGATACAAAAGATGCATTTTACATTTCAATAATAAATGAGTGGCTTGACGCTAGCGCCGCCACACCATCCCCCTTCCTGGGAAAAAAATTGGATCTATATTTTTTAAGACACAAAATCTCGATACTTAACCGGGAAATGGACTCGCCGGCCAGTACGTGTACGTATAGGTGATTTTTCAGGCAAAGGCATAGCTGAGTTTTCAGGCTCCTTTGCTGAAGGAGTGGGAGATGGTGTGTCGACTCCAGGAGAGTCAAGTTTACTCTCAGAAGAGTTAACATTGTCCAACAAAAGATGAGCTGGCTTAAGTCTATCAATAGTCACAGTCACTTTTTTGTTATCCTTGAGGATGATGAAATTTTTATTTGTTCGTGACAGAACTTTATAAGGTCCTGTATAAGGTTGTGACAAGGAAGGTTGAACAGCATCCACACGCAGAAAGACATGGGAACACACACTGAGATCTCTGTATACAAAAGTAGGTTTTGCAGAATGGTTAGATGTTGGAGTTGCTCGCAACTGCTGAATATGGGTTTTTAGTTTCTTTATGAAACCATTGTCTGCAGCTTGTGGTTGCTGTTGGACGAAAAATTGACTTGGTAGGCAAAGATTTTCGCCATACACCATTTCAGCAGGGGAGCACTGGAGATCTTCTTTGAAGACGGTGCGAAGACCAAGCAGAACAGCAGGCAACGCCGACACCCAATGAACGGATGTGTGGCACATGATGGCTGCTTTCAAGGTTCGGTGCCATCTCTCAATTGCGCCGTTTGCCTGTGGATGGTATGCGGCTGTGTGTGAGAGACGTATTCCAAAGGTTTTCGCCAGGGAGTGAAATACATCACTCGTAAATTGCGCACCTCTGTCCGTGGAGATCCGCTGAGGGACTCCGAAGCGGGAAATCCAACCACTGTACAGAGCTTGAGCCACTGTTTCCGCCCGGATATCAGTAAGTGGCATAGCCTCAGGCCATCTGGAGAACCTGTCAATGGCTGTAAGGCAATAGTAAAATCCTTGTGATGATGGAAGAGGACCTATAAGATCAATGTTGATATGAACGAATCGCTGGTTTGGCACTTTGAACTCCGCGAGCGGTGAGTGCACATGGCGAAAGATTTTCGATTTCTGACAAGCTATGCAAGATCTTGTAAAGTTAACAATGTCTTGCTTCATCTTAGGCCAAACAAAACGGCTACATATGAGCCTAACTGTGGCACGCACACCAGGGTGAGCAAGATCATGTAGGTTACGAAACACTTGATATCTATGCTTTTTTGGAATGTAGGGACGGATGACCTGGGTAGAAATATCACAATATAGCATCACATCTGTATTTGGAACTTGCAATTTTTGCAAACTCAAGCTAGTAGGCTGCTTAAGTAAAAGATCAAGCTCCTCGTCGTCTTGTTGACTACGAGCAATATCTTCGTAAGCCAGAGGGGTAGTGGAAATACTTTCGATGCGAGAAAGAGCATCGGCTACCACGTTGTCCTTTCCACTAATATGTTTAATATCCACAGTAAACTGAGCAATGAAATTCAGATGATTTATTTGACGTGGCGACAGTTTCTCAATTTTTTGTGAAAAAGCATAAGTGATTGGCTTGTGATCAGTTAAAATAGTAAATTTAGTTCCTTCTAGCAAATAGCGAAAATATTTTATGGATGCAAAAATAGCTAGCAATTCCCGGTCATATGCGCTGTACTTTTGTTCTGCCGTGCTGAGTTTTCGGGAGAAAAAAACCTAATGGTTTCCAGGAATCGCCTTCGCGTTGCTGTATACAGCCACCAATAGCTCTGTCGGATGCATCCGTCATTAGAATTATGGCTGCGTTAGAGTCAGGATGTGCCAGATGAGTTGCTTCCTTAAGATCGTTAATACAATTTTGAAAAGCTTGGTCAGATTCGTCAGTCCAATTAAGTGGAGTTTTGTCGCGTTTTTTACATTTCCCCAACATTTTTTGTAAAGGTAATTGTTTTTGAGCCGCTTGTGGTAAAAACCGACGGAAAAAATTTAGCATGCCTAAAAATCGTCTCAGATCTTGAATTGTTTTGGGACGGGGAAAATTTGAAACGGCCTCAACTTTCTCAGGTAATGGGGTAATACCATATTTATCTATCTTATGTCCAAGAAATGATAAATTTTCCACAGCAAAAACACATTTATCGCGATTTAAAACCAAACCAAATTTTCGTAGTCTGTCAAAAACTTGTTTCAAATGATCTAAATGTTCCTCCAATGAGGAAGAAGCAATTAAAAGATCATCAATGTAAACAAAACAAAAGTCAAGCCCCTGAAGTGCATTATCCATCAAGCGCTGCATTGTTTGAGCAGCATTCCGCAAACCAAAAGTCATGAAATTAAATTGAAATAAACCAAAAGGGGTTATTATAGCAGTTTTTTGCTTATCTTCTTCATGCATTGGTACTTGATGGTAAGAACGCTTGAGATCAAGGGTTGTGAAAACAGTTTTTCCGTGCAAATATGAGGTGAAATCATGGATATGCCTAATAGGATATTTATCTGGAATGGTCTGCGCGTTTAGAGCTCTGTAGTCTCCGCATGGCCTCCACGAACCATCAGATTTCTTTACCATTACCAAAGGACTTGCCCAACAACTGGTAGAAGGACTACAGATTCCTTTATGGATTAAATTTTGAAATTCCTGTTTGGCTGCTATTAGTTTATCGGGAGCTAAACGTCATGCCTTAGCACCTACAGGAGGACCTTTTGCTTGAATTACATGAGTAACATTATGAGATTGAACTTTGATAGGAGATCTCTCAACATCATCAAAAATATCATTGTATTCCCGAATTAAATCGTTAAAATTTAAAGATAACTTTAAAGCAGTTATAGATGGAGTATTATCGGTAGAAATTTTACCAGTAGAAGTTAGGGTGGTTTGTTGATCCTTAAGAGATTTAGATTTCAAATCAATAATTATTCCGTAATGTGTTAAAAAATCAGCGCCTAAAATAGGTCTAGAAACATCAGCTATAATAAAAGACCAAGGAAAAATTCTTCTTAAACCAATATTAAGAGACAGGTTTCGAGTTCCGTACGTATTTATTTTTGTGCCGTTTGCTGCTAGCAAATTTAACAAAGATTTTGGTTTGCAGCGTTCTGCGGATGAAGGAGGTACGACAGAAATATCAGCACCTGTATCCACTAGGAAGTTAAGACCCGATGGTCTATCGTGAATTACAAGACGGCAATTATTCTGGCCTTTAACGTCGGCCGCCATCAACGTCTGGCCCTCTAGTTTTCCTGCTTGTAACTACAAGGTGGAACACACTTTTTAGCATTTTCGCGAAAACGGAAGTGGTACCAGCACATCTGATCCTTACGACTAGCAGAACGAGCGCGATAATTATTTCGCCGACTCATGCTTCTGGATCTCCGAAACTGCGACATTCTATCAATTTTCAGTGAAAGTTCACTTATTTGGGCTTGTAAATTTGAAATGCAGTCATTAGGAGTGCTCGTTTCCGGTACTTTCGTTTTCACATGATTAGAACATATTTCACTACCAGACGTTACGTCTGCAATTTTATCCGCCATGATAGATAATTTATTAAGATCATCACTAGAAGTAGTTAAAATTACTTGCATCTGTGTGGGCAAGCGTTGCAACCATAAAGATCGAAGCAGTTCATCGCCAACGCGGTTTCCCGCCAAATCCTGCATCTCACGTAAGAACGTAGACGGGCGTTTATCACCCAATTCTACATCTTGCAACAATTTTTTAAGTCGACGCTCCTCAGAATCAGAGAAAATATTAATCAAACGTTCTTTTAACGTTTTGTACATATCATTATTTGGAGGAGAAGTAATAATATCACTAACCTGCGAAAGAATTTCGGTTTCGACCGAAGCGACAACAGTGTGATACTTTGTAGAATCCTGCACAATCCCACTGGTAAAAAATTGTGATTCCAATTGCGAAAACCATATCGCCGGGTTTTCTCTCCAAAACGGAGGCACTTTCACAGCAATACGAGAAACTTCGGAATGCGAAACGGCCTTGCCGAGCGATGAATCACTGGGTTCAGTCATTACTTACGTGTTCTCAGAAGATTAATATTCAACTCCGAGGTCACCAATTTGGCGTTTAGATAGTGTGCTGGATGTATGGTTGCAATAAAATGATGATCTAAATTATATACATTTAATTTACATTATTTACACTACTTATTTACATGACGAAAACTTATGCGAACAACATCGCATCGCGCGGATACAATCTGGAATTATTACAATGTTGCCAGATACAAAAGATGCATTTTACATTTCAATAATAAATGAGTGGCTTGACGCTAGCGCCGCCACAGACTTAACTCCCCAAGGGGAAAAACCTGATAAAATTACTATATCTTTGAAAACCTGCAATAATATAAGAAATAAATTTTCCCATAGAAAAGTCAAGACCTTCAAACACTTGAATCCCTCCGTATCCAGATCCAAATGTTAGAACCATCAGCCAAATAAATTTATGTTTCTCAAAACAAGTTTAAAACATTTTCTCCAAGTGGTTGTCTGCAATGAAAAAAATATCATTCATTAAATTTGCTTGGTTGAACAACTTGTTGATAGGTAAATGAAACATTGCAATAATGATGTAAACCTGATTTATATGCGTCAATAAACGAGTTTATTTTGTCTTTTAGTTTTTATACAAATATTTTCAGAATTAAAAATATTGAATTTCTCGATTGAATCAATTTCAACGTACAATAAGAAAAAAATGTTTAAAAAACTCGCACAAATTACTCCCCAAGGTAATAAATAGCATCAAAACACTATATCTTCCAAAACCAGCTAAAATACACAATAAAATATCCCATAGAAACTCCAATATATTTCTTGAATCCCTCTATATTCAGATCCAACTGTCAGACTCATCAGACAAATATATTTAAGTCTCTCAAAACAAGTTTAGCAATAATTTATTACCTCGAACCCAAGACAAGTGCCATGTACTTCAGGTAAAACATTTTCTACAAGTGGGTATCTTTTGTGCAGAATTTATTATTCACTAAAATTCCTTGGTCGAACAACTTGCTTATTGGGAGATGAAACATTGCCAGTATATTGCAAATATACTTTATATACGTCAATAAACCAATTTATTTCCTCTAGTTACTACACAAATATTTTCAGAACTAAACACATTTAATTTTTAAAACTAAACAATCACAATGAGCAACACAGAAAAAATAATAACACTATCAGCAAATATTCCTCTAAGGGGATAAACGACATCTATCTATATCTTTCAAAATTTGCTATAAAACACAATAAGATATCCCATATCAAAGCCAATATACTTCTTGAACCCTTCCATATTTAGATCCAAATCTCAGATCTTGCAGCCAAATAAATTTATGTCTCTCGAAACAAGTTCAGCAACAATCTATTCCCTCGAACCGAAGACATGTGACTTGAAGTGGAGCAATTCAGGTAAATTATTTTCTGCGAGTGGGTATCTTCAATGCAAAAAATATTATTTATTAAAATTCCTCGATCGAATAACTTATTTGTTGACAGATGAAGCAATGCAATTAATTACTTTATAAATATTGTTACAAAAATTTTCTTATGGGTGTATGTGAATATGACAGTCCAACAATCAGGATAATAGAAAGATAAATGACTCTTTATTTTACGAAGATTTCGGCAAAACACTATCGAAGCATAGGTAACAAAACCGAACAGCACTTGTATAAATAATCAACAGAGATCGCCACTAAATTTCATTTCCAGCACTTTCAATAGCGCTCAAATGTCTCTCAGGTCACCAGCTTGATTGCTGATCAATGTCTAACTGACTCTCTTGGTTTGAGAGCTGGCTTTTATACCTTTTCAACAAGAAGTGACGTAATCTCTAGCAGGTTCATGGTGTTTCCGGCTCTCAGAAGAGATAGAACCACAGTTCAGGATTTTTCTAGAATATTCCTCCCGTCTCCAAAGTCGCCAACTTTATCGCCAAGTTGTCAAAATGGTCTCCAATTTCTTCGCCAAAATGTTCGCTAAATTTATCACCAAGATGCATGTCAGGAAACAACTTTACAACTTCGTAACTTGAAATGAATCAAAAACCAATTTATTTTATCTCTTAGTTTCTATAAAAATATTTTAAGTACTAGAAGCACTTCCCAATATAATCAATCTCAATCTGCAACAAAGAATAAATAATACACCACCAGAAATTACCCTCCAAGGGGATAAACAACATCAAAATACTAAACCTTTCAAATGTTGTTATAATACAAAGTCAAATACACCATATAGCCAATACATTTATTGCATCCTTCCATGTTCAGATCCAAATGTCAGATCCATCAGCCAAATAAATTTATGCCTCTCAAAACAAGTTCAGCAATAATC
Source organism: Araneus ventricosus (assembly GCA_013235015.1). Classification (NCBI taxonomy): domain Eukaryota; kingdom Metazoa; phylum Arthropoda; class Arachnida; order Araneae; family Araneidae; genus Araneus; species Araneus ventricosus. The sequence continues at coordinate 14,815 of BGPR01030169.1, forward strand.
TATTCCCCCGAACCCAAGACACGTGCCGAGAAGTGGCGCACTTCAGGTAAAACATTTTCTGCGAGTGGGTATCTTCAATGCAGAAATGTGGGTCCTTCTCAGCTTGATCGATGGGGTGAAGTGTCGGATGTTGAAGTAAAAGAGGGGTACGACGGAAGTGATGGAAAGACCTTTCGTGGCCCCTCTTGGAATCAATCCCCCTCCCCCATCACTTCAATGGAAGAAAAGTTCTCAGTAAACCATTTAAGAACCAAATGCGAAAACGGAGTATTCGGGATGTTAGGGGTGACGTTTTATTTCCAATTTTTTTCTTACTCTATGGAAGTAGGAAGTTTCTGTCACGACCTGTTATTGGAAAAGGGTTTGTTCTTAGAGCTGTCAGTGGTCGGGTTTTCGCTGCATGTGAGGGTAAGAAGAGGTTTTATTAGAAAGTGGTGGTTTGAAGTGTGATTTTAAAAGATGGATTCACGTCTCTTGCAAGACATGATTGGTGGAAACAAGCAACGATGGCGTTCTAGGTGGCCACATTCACATGGGTTAAGCAAGTGACATTACAGTCTCCATCTTTATCTTATAGGTCTATTTTTTGTAATGCCATTCTGTTCGTTTTTTGCAACATTCTTATGGATAGTAATGGCTTTTAAAGATTAAATATGTCTTATGTAACCCATAAGTGTTGGAAATAGGTTACAATGGTTTTATAGTTGTCCATTTTGTCTTAGCACATGTAGAATATTGTCAGTATTTTGACATTGGGGACTTCCTCTTGTAGGGCTATTATGTTTTTTATTGTTACACTCTAATAAAAACTGATGGTTTTAAAAAGCGGATTCATGTCTCATGGAACTTATCAGTAGTAGATATGTTACGGCTAAAGCAAGATTGAAAGGCAAACCTAGGTTTAACCGGTTAAAGTGGGAATTACCAAGGCTTTGAAGCTAAAACCCGAAGATTTCCCAACGCTTTCAGCCTTAACCGGCTAAAACTGGGTATAACCAATCTTAGTCGGTTAAAAGTGGAAGCGTTGGGAAATCTTCGGGCTTCAACCGCAAAACCTTGGTAATCCCACCATTAACAGGTTAAACCTAAGTTCGGCTAAAGCAAGAATGAAAGGTAAACCTAGGTTTTACCGGTTAAAATGGGGATTACCAAGGCTTTGCGGCTAAAGCCCTAAGATTTCCCAACGCTTTCACCTTTAACCGGCTAAAACTTGGTCTAACCAATCCTAGTCGGTTAAAGGTGGAAGCGTTGGGAAATCTTCGGGCTTGAACTACAAAGCCTTGATAATCTCCACTTTAACCGGTTAAACCTAGGTTTTCCTTTCTTTCTTGATTTAACCGTAACAGATGTTAATAACTGTAATATTCTTGTTGACCACTTTGTCCCAGTACAGTGACATATTGTATCTTTATCTTGTATGCCAATAAAAGATGTATTTAGATCTCTTGCAACATATGAGTGGTGGAAATAGATTATCATGGTATTATAGTTGGTAACCGTTTCATAGTATAGTAATTCACTTGTCACAATTTTTATCTTATAGGCCGTTTCCTTTTTGTAATAGCATTCTATTTGTTTACTCGAACATACTTATATGATTATAATATCAAAACAAATTTATCTGTGTCATTCCAGTTCATAATATAGATCTAAATTAAATTGTTTGTATAATGGGAAAGTCATTTGCAATTGCGTTTAGGACTTTATTGTTAACTTTCCAGGGTTTTTTTTATTCAACAATAATGTGATGACCAGCGTAAAATTTGGCCTTCCCTTAACAGTTGTTAAAATTTTTAGAAATAAATAATAGGTTAATATTTATAAGAATGACAGAATCTTGTCACTTCATAGTGATCATTTGCAGTGACAACGTTGTGATATTACCTGAAAGCAACATCACAAATTTGTCATAATATTAAATGCTATTTTTAATAACATATTGGAAAATTTCAGAAGTCCTTTTAAGATATGATTGTTACTATTAATCAAGAAGTTATCTAGTTATAATACTATGTTTGAACCACGTTCATGGCCCATACTCAAGCACGTATTTAAGGAAAAGATTAATGATATGCCAGTAACTTATGCTTTGTTTCTGAACTATATTGTGACTTTCCTATAACAATTATTTGACTAACAGCGTTTATAAATCAGTAATATCGTAACGAAAGGATTAGGGTTTCAATACCTGTCATTAAATTTATCTACCTCTGCTGTAATCATTTAACTGATCCTCCTGTTACATTCTATACTCCTGTTACATTCAATTGGACATAAAGGAGAACAACAGTAGTAATTCTATGGTGATCGATGGAGGCTACTGACCTCTTCTTCCAATTACTTGAAACTAAGAGAAAGAACTTCCCTATTTCGTCGTCGAAATCCGTATTATAAGAGGATTTCTGCTGTCTGCATATACAGAGGAATACTATCCCTTCTCTTTATATATAGTTTTACGATAGTTTTGCATGAATATAACCTATCTCCCTATAAATGGAAGTTAGTTTTATAAAATATATCCTATTTCCCTATACATAAATGACACATTACCTCTCATAAAATTTCCTCTCTCCATATATTATTGTTTCTAAAGGTTAAATATTATTGCTTCTTTTGTAGATTTGTCGCTCATTTTTGGTCACAGTAACTTTCATATATTAATTTATAATGCTTATTTACCAGAAAACTTTAAAAAATATTTCTCATTTCTGGTACTCTTTATTTGCATTTGCTAATCAAAGACTTAAAGAAGAACACTGTAAGTTAGTTCACAATTCACTGAATTTCCAAAGTTTGTCCATCGAAGACCATCCTAATATGCTGCCTAAAAGTAGTAAAATTTCGGAATCAGAATAAATTACGTGTAAAATAAAGTTTGACTAGCAAATTTACGCTTAGTTCTTCACAGATGACTAGTTTCTCAAGTGGAAAGTACATTCATTCACGTAGAAGTTCGACATCGAATATCTTTTAAAAGCATCTCGAGCAACAGCGCAATTTTCTTCGGATTCTTGCGTTCTCATTAACGTGAGTTCTAAAAGTTTTCCGGTGTAAAAGGCTTACAGTCAATCTACCTTTTCTAGCGCTTATTGTGAGGTAATGCTCGCCATTTGTGTTCTAAGGCCTTGTTCTTCGTTCCAGGCCCCCATCGATCAACGTAAGACCCTATTCTACTCGAAAAGACCGGAACTTGAAGTAATTAAGTGCTTCCTTCCGAAAATTCCAACCAGCAAAAGTAATTTTTCGCCATTTTTACTTTTTCCACAGTCTCCGGTTGTTCTTCGTGAACACGTTTTTGGGCTCTTATTTGGGATTTTTTGTGCTTGTTTTGGTTCTTTTTTTGTCTCTGGTTCTTGACATTTCCGCCCTATTCTCTTCTTGAGTTAAGTAATCTGTCTTCTTTTGTTTTGGCACGGCGAAAGCTTTCTTTCCACGAGTTTCAATTTTTTTCCTTCCGCGCCATTTTCAGTCTTCTTTCTTTTTTCACCCCTGATTTTATTTATTATTAGTTTATTTTTATTTCTTTTTCCAGAAGAACTCTGGTCTCGATTTTCTAGGCTCTAATTAAAGAAGAACCGATTTCGTGCTAAGATGAGCGCGTCGCTTTTAAACGTTCGAATTTTTTCTTTTTGCTTCGATTCTTTTTTTTAAAATGTGAGGTTGGAAGAGATTTGCAGACGGACGAAAAAAATGGCGGAAATAAAGTAGGTAGAGTTATCTAACTACTTTAAGTGCACGGGAGCGTTGAAAGTAAAGCTTACCACGTACTTTTTATTTGTAAGTCGTGACTATCAAACTCAAATAAAAGAGAAATTTATTTAAGTATGATAATCAAAGAGCATTACTGCGGTACGCAATCATGGTAAATATTTTTTTCTCTTTCTTATCTTTAACGAGCAGATTATTTAAGCTGCTACCACAAATTGTAAGGTTAATGCACGAAAAGAATTTAAGAGAATAAATTTTTAAGCTCCTTATTATCTGGTTTTAAATTTACTCAATATATCCTTTTTT
>BGPR01030170.1:0-18827 GCA_013235015.1 Araneus ventricosus
ATTTTAGAGAGAAAGTACTTAGATCCAAGCTTTACTAGAAGATCATGATTGATTGCACAACACCTGATCATCCAGCATGTCTGCAAAAAACTACCTCTGCACTTCTCTTCCTTTCTCCCTTTCCTTTTCTTTCTTCTTCTTTATCTAACATAGATGAGGCAAAAATAACTGAGGAATTCTACCAGAACGAGGAAGAACTTCAACTCCAATATCATCTCCAGCATCACGAAGAAAAGCTTCACGAACCGTTGCATGAATGTGAACACGTTCGCCTTCAACACGAGCATCCGCCTCGCCCTCCTCTCCAGCGGCAGTCAACCCTTCCGTCTTGTAGCAGTGCAGACCTTTTACAGCAACAACCTCCGGAAGATGTCAGTGCTGCCAACCTCTTCGCTGGGCTCCAACCTGGCACTTACTCACGCGGTGTATCAGAACTGCGTCGACCCCAGTCTCTCTGCCTTGTTCTTCTGCACTTACCCTGCATGTTCTGTGCACGTGCCCTTGCACCACCCCCTACCACCAATTTCTTTAACAATGGCCCCACCCGAATGACGTGCGTGTCCGAGCCCAGCACTCCGGTCAGGGTCTGCTGTGACGATCGCGTATCCCTTGAATCGGACTCCCACCTCACTAATCTTGGTTCCAATCCAGGGAGAGGAGCTTCCAATCAACAGGAGTCGGTCACCCCAACGAGGAAGAAGAAAACCCCGAAAGGAGTGTCCGGAGGCGGCAGCGACGTGATCGCCACCACGGAAGGGCATCTCAAATGCCATCGACCCAAGTGCTCCAAGAGTCTGCCGGTGGAAGAAGCCCGTGCCAAGTTCAGGACCTGTCCCAACTGCTACACCTACTACTGCAGTCGTCAGTGTCGGAAACTTCATCTAGCACGTCATAAAGACCACTGTCCCCAGACACGAATCAGCAACCTGTGCAAGCAGGTGCTGATGAAAGCCAGAGACGATCCTGTTTCCAGGCGACATCTATCTCTATGTGCCAAGCGAGGGTTGCTTTCTAGGGGCAGGGGTGCTGTCAAACTCCTCTTCCTCTGCCCTGAAGATGCCTTGGATTATTTGGTGCACGGCTGGGAAAGTGCGAAAGGACAGACGCTGTACGTCTCCAAAGCCGATCTCTTACCGCAAGAGATGGGATCCGATGTCTTCAGCCAGGTGAGAAGTTTCTGCGAGAAATACAATCCAGAGAGGAAGTTCATCCTGCTGGCCGCCATCACTGTGACAAACGAGGTCGCAGCAGCTCTGGAAAGGGAGGTAGTGGTTCGCGGAGCCAAAATGCATTTGTCTCCTTCCCTTCCGGAAGACGATGTCCAGACTCTGATCTTGACCATCACAAAAACGAATCCCGAGACTGGAGATCCGGCTGAGACGACGGTCGAGGACAGAAAGAATGGACTTAGTGTAGTCGTGGAACAATTAACTGCCAGAGGTGTCGATTTGGAAAAACAGTATCCACATACCTACCGGAAGATTTTGAAATTCGTGAATGAAAACGAGCCCTTCAGCCCCATTAGCATTTTCCCTACGGACCAGAGAAACGGACGAATTTTCATGTGCATTATCCTCCCATGGGCGGATCCAGATATAATTGTGAACATTTCCTCCAAAGTCGGAGCCTCCGTCGGCAAGTCCTCCAAGAAGAAATGGATGTCATAACAGAGAAATTCTGAATTCTTACAAGAACTGAAACAAAGGAAAATGTAACGTTTTTTTAATCCCTATTTCCTGTCATTTTTCCACTCTGCTTTACCTTCACTAACAGAATGTTAAATGTGACCGTTTAGTTGTTCCATTTGCTAGCATGTCTAACTTCGCATTTAATGAAGAAAAATCAAAACAAACAATGAAATTTTTTTCAAACATATGAATCTTATATCTCTCAACGTGATAGAACTTAAATCTTATGAACTCATTCTTTGGAAAATTCTATATCGAATAACTATTCCTTGCTGAATCATTAGTTAACTGACTTTAAAGGGAGACTATTAAAAAAAAAACATATGCATTCTAAATTATAAAGTGTCATATCGCATTTAAATTTCCTTTATTTTTTACATTTACAGGTATTTTTGAAGAGTAATGAAATAAACAAAATATGAAAAGTTAGTACTTAGACTAAAGTCCTGGACTGATTCTAAAACTAAAAAGAATTGTTGGAACTTTGCAATGTTATAAGCATAGAGTAAAGATAAGAAGTACAGGGTTGCACCGCAGTACTTGACAAATCACATGACATTTTGTGAATGTCCGGAAACCAAGACAGGGAATAAATCTTGAAAGGGAAATTTTCTTTGGACGATTATATATTAAAAATGCATTTATTGTTTTAGTGAATGGGTTGGTGAGGAGGTTAAAAAAGTTTGGTTGGAATGTTATCATGTTATCATAATCGCTGATTGTCTATTGGGCGACAAAGTTGTGTTCAGCGCACCTTGTAATTATATAAAACAATTTTTTCATAATATCTGTCGATTTTCTCTTATTGAGAGTGGAGCAAATACAAATTAAAATCATTTCTTAATCAAACCCTGTCACCGCAATTTAGGTGTGAAAACCTGTTGTCATTTCGCGAAATTTCAATGCAAGTCGAATGATGCATTTCAATCTGTTTCTCACTATTGCTTTGAATTGTGTATAAATTGATGTAGTACGCATGGCAAAATGACGTATTAAGGGAGAGAAGTGATATTTCTAGCTTTATAAAATAGCTGCGGATGCTTCAGCTCATCGCCCATCAGTCACAATCACAAATTAAAACTCAGTCAATTTTTTCCCCAACCTAAACTGTTTTTTTTTTATAAACCATTCTGCTTTTCAACAGAGAAAATACCTTAGGAACCATCTGTAGCAAGTTTTACGCGATTGCAAGATAATCATGCCGAAATACTCCCCAAAGTAGAATTTTATTTTATTATACAGACTGAAGTAATATCAAATACTCTTAATTTAATACTAATAAAATGCAGAAAATTTACCATCGTATTGGGAGATTAGAAATTAAAATGGGTTGTATTTCAACTCTTGGAGAATACTTTTGCAATACTGCTTGTTTATGAATTAATGAGCCTCATAAAATCCGTTGTTACCAACCAGCATTCAGCTTTAACAAATGAACATTGGTAACATAACATTAATGCGAATGCTTGATGAAGCTAGTCTTAGCACAAGTACCATATCTTGAATAAATTGTCACTGAAAATTATGTTCATTGATCAGCTATTTTTTATAAGAAGGCCATAAAATGATCATTTTCAATAATCCATTAATTTAATAACCGTTTAATCTTAAATGGTTCAAGAATCTTTTTTTTTCTTCTAAAGAATTTTTTTTCTTCTAAAGAATATTTATTTCTTCTAAAGAATTATTTTTCTTCTAAAGAATATTTATTTCTTCTAAAGAATTTTTTTTCTTCCATATTTAATATTTTAGTATCCATTTTCAAGTGATAAAGATGTCAAAAATATCATGCAGAATTTTTAAAGGGGACAAGAGTGAAGCTATTCACTTTCAAAGTGAATAAGCTTACTGTTCTCAACCTATACTTTAAGAACAAATTGGATTTACTTTTTATTTCTTAATGGCTGACTTGGATATCAGTTCAATACAATTCTGGTAAAAATTCTGGTGCAGCTTAGTCAAGCCTGCCTCTTGCGCCGAAAAACTACATCAAACCTGTTAAAAATTCAATTTTTTTTCTAATGAATTTTATGTAGGCAAAGTTAACGACAAGTCTTAGCATTACTTTCCGGCAAGGTCCTCAACTTTTTAAATAATTTTTATTATATTATCTCCTAACTTGTAAATGAATTAGACATAATATCTTTCAGAAAGGTGCTCTCTATTCCTTATCTTTAATCTATGATACTGTATCATATCTGTATATGTTTTCTATCAATATCAAATATTTGTCATATCAGTTAATTTGTGATAGTCGAAAGTACGGAAAATTTGAAACAATCTATTGAATACTATTAATTCATCAAATTCTTATTTGCCTCTTTTTAAAAATCAAAATTTATTTTTATATTTTTTTCTATTCAGTCATTCATAATTTAGTCAAAAAGCGTTTCTAATACACATATTTAATACACAAAAACTATCTTGAATATTTTCACAAAGAATAAAAACTTATTCTTTGTGAAAATATTCAAGATTATTCAAGTCTATTTTAAACTATATTCAAATTTTCATTACATACTATTTTGAGTGCGATGCAAAGTTAAAACTAATTTTGTAAAAGTTGTAAGCAAAAAGCCGCAATTTTTAAAAAGGGTTAAGAAAAGAATTCTTTTAAGATTCCATTTATCGAGATAAAAAAAAAATCAAGCAACTGAGCATGCGCGCAATGCTCAAAACTCTCGTCAGCAATGAAACGAAATATGACAAATGGAACAACTCCAGTAAATCATGTAAAATAAAGATATGTATATAACGAAAGTTATTAATGTATGTTAGGTACTTTTTCTGTTTGAAAAAAAAGTAGGTGTTGATAAACATTTTGTGATTGCGTTATTAATATTTGGTGATGGCATTTGTTATGTTATGACTGTTTGATGTTGATTTATATTGTTGATCAATAAATATTCGTTGTAAATTTGATTTGTCACTTAATGTTTGATGTAGGATTGACACTGAGTATAAGTGAAAACCGCTTTCATGATCAATAGAAGGAAGAACATGTATGTATTATTTTGTGTAAACGTGAATTAATTCAACTGATTTATTACAAATTTATAATAAATTTCACTTAAAAGTAGTCGTAGAATTGAGACATGCAGGTGAATGTTAATTTCGAAAAAAATATAAACATGAAACAATTGCGTTAATATAGACAGCTTTGCAACAAACAATAGATATCAAAATATCCATAAAGTTAAGGCAAGTTAAATTAATTAACTTGCCTTAAATTAAGGCAAGTTAAATTAATTTTATGGAAAGAGTTTCGACACTGTTTCAGTAAAAACTATAAATTTTAATCTTAGTCTGCGCAGTAATGTACATTTGCATCACTTATGTTTTAATTGTTTAAAATTAATTTTAATTAAGTTAATAATCAATAAATAAACTAATTTGCTTAATATTACTATACATTTTTACTTGCAAATTATGTTTTTAATAAAGAAATTTTAATCACTTACACTTTTTATAATTAATTAATTAAAAACTGTAATTCTTTATTGTGTAAACTGTTCATTAATTCTGATTAAAAATTTAAGATCAAAAATATTTTTTCTATATTCCTTAAACTCATTTATACAGATTTACTCGACTACGGTTTAAAAAGAAAAATCGTGACATGTAGGGTTAAAGTTTAAAATAAACTAGTTTATTTCCCGTGGTTTGAAAACTTTAAAAAATATTTAACTTACAAATTATTTTGATATAAATTAAGTAAATTGCATACGTGGCTACTGTTTAGTAAAAGAAAATAGTTATTGGTATAGAACAAACAAATGGAGATAGAAATCAGTAAAAAATAAGTATCTAGAGCTAAAAACACGCAAAGAAAAATCATCAGTCTAAAGACTTCTTAAATTTCAGGTGATTTAAATGGGATAAAAATGCTTCTAACTTTATTAACTTTTTAAAATAATAAATAATTTCTTTGTGAATAAATTCTACGGCTAGTTAAATAATGCCCTACTCTTTTAATACAGTATGTATCTTATCATTTAATAAAAATTTGAAAGATAAGATATGATTATATGATCTAGCTTGAATTTAATATAAATTAAACGCTTTGAAACACGAATACTGCATGTCTTAAGGTAGATTTTAAAAAAGAAAAATAATGCATCAGTGTACTAATGAAAGTTAAAGAAATAATTTCAAATAATCAAGGATAAAATCACAACAGATTTGAAACTTTTGTTTCAGATTTATTACAACCAACTATGAGGTTCAAACTTATACTCAATGCCAAAAACCTTTAATTGTTTGAAATCCGTTATATGCAAGTTCAATAGTTAACAATGAGATTAGAAAATATCATTAGCGAAAAGCAACATCGAAAAATGTTCTTAATTGCACAGTGCCAATTTCTATAATTCCACTTATTAACCTTCGTGTAATGACTGTAATGATGATTTTCATACGCAGTGTTGCCAGAATAAAGCCCAAAAGATGAGAACGTTTAGAGTTCTGTTCTCTTAGGAGTAAACGTTTTGTGCCAAAGATAAAGTATTTTCTATCCTATTTTCGTTAAGAAGTATGAAAGTTTTGTGTGTAAGAAACATTAGTTTTTCAGACACAAATAATTGACAGCACTTGATTATTTAAATTTCTCTGAAACCACCATTTACAGATTCTTATAGATTTCCCCATGTCTTTCAAAAATGCCCTTTTTTCGTAGAAATTAACGAAAATTATCAATTAGTAACTAATAATGTAGAAATGTATATTTTTTACAAGCATATATTTTGAAATTTACTAACAAATACTTCAGTAAGTAGCAAGACTTTGTTTCGTAAATTAATGTAAATGTAACGGCCGTTAAGTAATACTTCAAATCAGAGCTAAAGAAATAAACCATTTTAACAGAACACATTCAATGTTTGAGGAAGCAGTGAATTATACTCGGTTTATCCGAATTCGTATATCGAGAGCAATTTGAGAACGAAATAATAAGGAAGTGTTTGGTGGGAGGGAAAGAAGACGTGTGTTTTAAGCAGAACATTGGTCAAGAAAAGAGCACAAATAATAATAATATGCGAAACCTTTTACTGAATAAATATTGCCAACGTTTCAAAATTCGTGATTTTTAAAATGAATCGATTCATTAAAATGAATAATTCGCATTAAAATACCATTCGCCATCCTATTTTCTACTTATATCTATATATTTAAATTCTATTTAATTCAGGTAAAATCTTGTCACTTATTGTTATTATTAAAAATACTACTAGTTACTATTATTATCACCATTCAAAAATGTAATTAGTTTAAATGAATATAACTCAGATAAATGAAATCAGATATTTCAGATTCTACCTTAATTTCGTAAATAAAAGTTCATAAAATCTAACTACACCAAAGCATTCAATCTTTAAATTTAGATAAAATATTTTGTTTAAAAATAAATTGAGCCCAAAATAAATCTTAAAAATCTACCTTATTTAAAATCTATTTTATTATACATATTTCTATTGACCTACTAATAGCAAAATTTCATAAAAAAAAAAAACTACGATACAAAAGCAAAAGTTAAATAGACAAATATAAAGAAAGAACAGAATTTCTTTCCAACTGTTCATGGCGCAGTTTTAAAATGTTGTCGCTCCAGCTGAATTCTTGGTAAAATTCATCAACGGAAAACTTTTCTAACGATAAAGTTTTAAATTTAGAATGTGTTCTGTGATAACGTGAGAGGTGCAGATGCTGTTCGATCAATAATGGCCCTCGCAACCATTTCATTTCGTGCTTTTAAGTAATGGAATATATGCACGAAAAGCTTCATCGGACTCATTTATGAAAAGATTGAACATGGAATGCAAGTTTTCGATTGCAGTTTCAATCTCATTAATGATTGTTGGTAGCAAAATACAATTCTCATTTCCAGTGCCGTATTGCGCGCGGAAAAATTGAAAACGAATCGATATGTTGTCTGGCGGGAAAACATAATGCGTTCGTCTGCTGAGTTCATAATCAAAGCGTGTTTGTTTATTCTCATTTCGTTTAAAGAAGGTAAAAGTTTTAAAATTCTAGCAGTTATAACAAAAAGTAACACTGGAAAAAAGAGAAGGCCATGGAAATACTCTGTAAAGCAGAAAAATAGAACGTTTAAAAAAAACCAGTTTAACAGAAAGCTTTAGGATGTTTTCTGAGAGATCATTGCCATTTTATTCAACTAAATTAAACAAAAAACACATTTTAAATGATTCTTAAAATGTTGTATAGAACAACGAAATGGCAAAATATAAAAATCATTTATGATCGTTTGCTTAAATGGAAAATTTGGTAGTAATTGAAAAGCAATTTTCCCGAAGTTTAGTCGTTATAGTTTTTGAACAGAAAATTTTAGTTTGTTTAAAACCTTTCACACAACATATTAAAAAGGGAATTTTTAAAATATATGCAAAATTTAATTCTTTATATAGCATTTAAATATAGTTGAAAATTCATTAAAATAGAATAGTGATATCAGAAAAAGCGGCTAATTCTTATTAAAATAAAAGTTAATTATATAAAGAAACTATTATTCTTTAGATATCTTACAATAGAATCGATTCGCGTGACATCACATGAAACTAACTGCAAATGCCATGTTGCACGTTGCCTTTTCTTGTGTTGTCGCGTCCTTTTTCCTCCTGTAGGAAGCGCAAAAGATTCCAAAATTAAATTCGTGAGAGCATTTGACACTATCAAATAAACATAAATTGATTCTATAATAAATAAAACAATTCTAATAGTTACGGGAAGTTACCCTAGTATTTCTTGAGCATTATTATTAAAAACACATTTAGGGTAATGCAATGAAGTTTAACAAACATTTTATTTTTCATAATAGTTTTATTTGGTAAGCTAATAAAAAAATCTTGCCTTGACATGCTGTAATGCAATCACGATTTAACGAACTAGGGCGTACCACCTCTGGAGGCATCTTAAAGCATAAATTTCGAATTCAATTATTCGACAGAAAGTACAATACACAACTAAATTTATAAATCTTCAATAAATATTATTTGCGACATGAAAACCATTTGCCAAAAAATTCTGACATTCTCATCCTTATGTACTTGTGAATTTCAGCGGACACATGCCCTATTTGTATTATAGATAGTCCGTAAATTTCGAATCCAAAATGCCCATGAAATTGTAAAGTGCAAGGCCTTATCATGTCTTTTTACAAGTACTTCGCCGCTTGTTTTCGAAGACCGGTTTAATATGAAATGGGTCGAGGAAAAGAAAAGAAGATATAAATTTTAATTCGTAAAATAAATATTAGCTGAAAGAATTAATTCAAGGGCCATCATTTAATTCGCGATAAAGAATGAGTTCCAAAATCATAATTTCTTGAAAAAACGAGTCTATTGTAAAATGGAATAAGGAAATAATTCATTGTCTCTTATTTCGTCAACAGATTATGAAATAATCATTCATATAGCTAGTTATGACAACTTGATTACATTCTTCACGATATGATTGATTTTCATTCTCAGCTTTAGTAATAAACGCTCAGAAAATGTTATTATTTTAATAAATTGATAGGTTAGATTTCCTTAAAATCAAATAAACTTCAGAAAAATGGCAGCACTGCTCCTTATGAATCGGATTTATGTCAATCAAACGATATGTACAAATGGAAGCCTTCAATTTCGACTTTGTCAATTCTGATGTTATAATATATATATAACTATATTATTCTGTGATATATGCAAATATTTATATAGAATGTGTATAAATATTAGTGAAGTGTATTTACAGTGTTGTCTACGATAAATTCAATTAAAGTCATTGTTAAAGATGAAGTTGAACTGTGTGTGATAACGGTAGATGTACAATGATTTTGAAAAAGGAATTCTTATCAAAATGCACCACTTACTTATAGGTAGACACAATTATTTATTCAACAATATAAACAAATAGTGGAAAGGAAAAAGTAATACTAAAAATCCTATTTGATAGTGCTTACATTATGTTTGTATTAAATGCTCACAATTTTTGGAGAAATGTACATTATGTTCAGAGATGACATAAATAACTTAACAAATAAGCTTAAAAAATGGTTACGATTTACAGGGCTGTGCAACAATTTATTTCAAGGTAAAATCTACTATTATTTTAGAAATATTTCACATAAACATTCTTAATTTTTTTTATTTTACCATTTTCATTTATGAATTTAAAAATTTTAATAATAGAATTCAGCTTATAAGTATCATAATCTGATTACTTTTTAAATTCCAGAACATTTTTTTTTAGACATCATGTTTTTTTAAATCACTAAAAAGTGGAGATATTCTAAATTCTGTCAAGTGTGCGATTTGGAAAAGAATTCTTTTGAAATATATGCAATTCTAAGTGCATTGACGGTGTGTTGTTTATATACATTTTTAGAATATATGTGTTAAAGCTTATATAAAATACCATGCCTTTGGATTTCAATGCTGATGTATATGCATAAAAAAGTATGTCTAATTTATTCATGGAATGTAAATGGTTGTAAGTATGGAGTTTGGAATGGAATGCATATCTTGTCTCATCTACATTACACACCTTCATGTCAAGCATATTTTCTTACAAATTCCGCTAATGTTAGAAGAAAAATTCCGATTCCAGGTTACAATTCCTATCCTTCAATATGTTTTAGTAAAGATCTTGAACATGAAAATATGATGGGTATATTCTAGTGGAATAATTTATTCCATTCATTTCTCAGATTATGTACTTATGGATTTGTACAACCGAAAAAAAAGGAAATAAAAAAGAAAAGGTATTCTTTGATTTAAATAGTTTTCAGTCTCAGTCAATAATAAAAAAGAACATAGATAAATGTAATTTAAAATAGTTTCACTTATTTGAACCTTTGTTTTACATGAAATAAAAATAGAAAAATGCTTAACTTCATTTTTAGATATTTAAAAATATATGTTCACAAATATTCAAAATTGTCAACATTTTTTTAAAAAAATATTTATACGAAAGAACCATTATTTATTAGAAAAAGATATTTTTGAAATTCAAATTTCAATATATTTTTTAAAGTTTGTAAATAAACTTCATTTCTATTTAATTATAAACTACTCGAGATTTCATATTATTTTGTTTTGCAATGTACTATATGCAAGTAAACAGATAGAGTATATAAAAATCAAAATTCATAAATTATGTGAATCAACAAAAATCTTGTCCAGAGAAGCAAAGTGGGATATCTTACATTCTAATAAAATAATCTTTGAAAAAACTGGAATAAAGCTAGATTTTATTTATTTATTTTTACTTTATTTATTTATTTTGAAAATTCCCAATGAATTATATCTTGGATGTGAATAAATTATAAATCTAAAAATATAGGAAAAAGATATAGGAATGTTGTGCGAAAATCTAGGAAAACTAGCCGAAGAATAACTGAACTTAGGATCAGGATGATGCACTAGTTAGTGGAATAAAGAGTGCTAACCCCGTAGTGTTCTCGTATTGACCACTGAGTGAGAGAAATCAGTTTGTTAAAAATACTTATAAAAAAGGACTTTATAAATTTGAATTCACATTGCTTATGAATGTAGTTATGTAATAAGGTTTATGAAAATGTTTTTGCAATAAAATTTTTTCTGATACTTACATGTGTCATTTTCATTGAACTGCTTTTTATACCAACGCAACAAAACTAGCAAATTATGGCCCTATCTTAAATATTAGCAAATCTTTATAAGAATATTATATGATACATGAAAGAAATGAAGTTAACACATGTTTAAAGGAAAAGTATTGAATTATAATAGTACAGATCATTCAAAAGAAGCAATATGGGTAGTTAAATTGTTGAAATCAATAAATGGTATGAATAAAGAATTAAATGTTAAGAATTTGTTGAAAAAATATGAATATCAGTGGCTTGTTAAAAGTAGCAGTCTTAATAATTCAGCAAAACAATATAAATAAATGCAAATTTGTCTGGTTATAAAAAGCAGCAATCGAACAAAGGTTTTTAACACCAATAAAAAAATCACTAAAAATGACATTTAAAGCATCTTAATGAAATATTTATTAGTATATCTATTATAAAAGACTAATACATGCTTACACAGATTATAAAAATATCCATTTCAAAAGCATACTCAGATTATCAACAATTAAACACTTATAACAAATAAGTGTTATAAAATTTCATTTTCCAATGTATAAATTTTATTAGAAATAAATAAATTCATTTTGAATTTGTATGATAAAGTAAATGATATTTAAAATTTGAAGATTCTGAAACAAAGAATTCAATATAAATGTTAAAGATTCTCAAGAAAATAAAAAATAATGATATAGAAATAAATTAAATATATTTTAATATACAAGTATATCATAAGTAGTAAATACATAAAGTAGTGAAAAAATGACACATTAAGGATGTGTCTAGTACATAAACTAGCACTGAAAATGCTTTCACGTTTAGACATTTTAAAAAAGCTCAATACAACAAACGCTTACACATGGGAAGATATTTTACATGGAATTAACTCTGTGCCATGTAGAAATAAAGGGTAGAAAAGAATATCACAGACAATATTAAGAACAAATTACAATGCATAGTTCACAAAAAAAATTTGATAAATACTTTCCTCCATAGATATGAAATAAGAATTCGAAGGGGGAAAAAAATATAAAACTATAGCTACTGAAAGAAAATAAAACTATAGTTGATTTTCCAAATTACACGCATTTTGCAAAAACTAAATTCAGAAATGTCACAAAAATGTGTTTAAATCAGTTTTTTCATCCATTTTTATCTTAACTACTGATATTAAGTTAATAGTATTACTGTTTTTTTATAAAATAAACAATTTCTTATTTATACAATAATATAGAATACCATTGTTAATCTATCAACCTAAGACTAATTAAAAGTGAACAACTTTTAGTTAAAGAAGAAATGCATAAAATGTATAAATACTTATTCAGAGAAAACCGATATTAGAAAACTTTTGATGTAGAAGAAAATATTCTGTTGCTGAAAGGGAGGGGGAATTGCATTTTCACTTTACTTTAAAAATCTCCATTTAGAAAAAAAAAAGTTTATAATTCATATACAAAAAACACTATTTCAAATGATTACTAACTTGGAAAAAAAATGCAGACACATTAAACATAATTAACAAAATAGTTCACAAAGAACAAGTTATAAATAAAAAGGCTGTTTAAGTAAGCTAAAGGGTTTTTATGCAACATAAAAAGTTCATGAAACAATAAATATTTTGCTGAAAACTTGGCTTTAAATATATGGTATGACGACAAATCAAAATAAATCATTTGCAGTAATTTTCTAAAATTGTTATTCCAAAATTCCATGCATTTTAAGTGGGGAAAATACAAATTCTTACAATGCAATATAAGAAAATCATATTTCAAAATAACTTTTCATAAAATGAAATCAGTAAGTAGATTAGGTTTTCACAAATATGCATCACAAATATTGTACATACTTTCCTTGTTCAGCATACACCAAACTGAAGAGCATCATAAGACAGAACATGACACTCTCTAAAGATTGTTATGCATAAAATTTTCAGAAGAGGCTATTTACATATTTTACTGCACATAATAAATAACTTAAAAATTTTTTATAGCAATATATTTTTTGAAAATTATACACGAACTCAGCTTTCTCGAATAAAAAAAAATTAATTACAAATTTTAGTCAAGTGTTGGATATATATATATACTTCACACTTTAAGTATTTTGTCTACACAGAAGCTGAAATGTTTCCAAGTAGTAAATACCTCATATTATAATGTATAATTTAATTATTCCAGAATAGTTTTAAATAGAAACTCGTTATTGCCAAATAGTTGTATGTAGGAATAAACTGAATTCTTGCATGACTGTAGAAAGTGTTTTTTAGAACCTTTTTTAGTCATAATACATCAGTATTGCTATTTTTAAATTTTTGTTAGTAAATTTGAACAATTATATAATGCATTAAAATTTAAACATTATTCAAATTATGTTAACTCACTTAGTAGCAGAATTAAAAGAAATATCCAGTTTAATGGTGAATGTTAGTTAAAAATGCTAACAGAAGTCTGAAAAAAAAAATGTTTAATACTAGGAGGGATTCAGAACTTTGCATCTTCATAATTCTGATATAGCAGGACTTGGTATCCTCAGAATTTAATTTTGAAATTTAGTCATGAAATTGAGCCTTGATATTAGAAATTTTATACATAATTTAGTTTTTGTGTAAATGGCCTCTTGTAAAATTTTCTTCATTAGAGGTTTTGGATGATCTGAAGAATTTGAATACCTGAATAACAAAAAGTGTTTCATATTTCAGCTTGGTTGTACATTGAATAAGATAACCTTCTAGAATATCAATATTATAAACAAGAAGAAACACTGAATTCAATAAAATCAAACAAGCAGCATGTACATTATGGTATACAAATAAACAACTAATATTATTTGTAAAAATGCAGTTGCACAAATTGCATCTTACCACATGGTGTTGATGCAAAATTTAGTTAGTTGCCAAAGAATTATGAGTATATAAAATGATTATGAATAAAAATGATTATGCGCTAGCATGTTGGATAAAAAACAATGACAAACATTCAAATAAACTTCCACTAGTCATGATTTAAAATACACTTGTCAGCAATTTGAAAATACTGAATCAGTTCAAATAAAACCCTTAATACTGTAAATTACTACAGTATAAAAATATACAACCTCAAGAGCAAGATAGATGACTAACTTTTACTTACTAATGGGCAAACATATATGTAACTTAAATAAACTAATGTTAGAAATTTTGCTATTAACTGATGACCTGAACTGATTCGTCTTATCAATATGATAAATAGTTTTGAAATGAGATTATAGGTTTTAAAATCAACAAATAAAAATGTGGTCAAATTCAAAACATATTATTAAGCAGTTAACAAATTATAGATACTGTTAAATATTTTTTCACCAATCTTATATATAAATGTTTTAAGTTTAATTTCAGAACATACTATCTGAGAACAAACACTTAATCATGAGCATTGGTGGAATGATTCTCTTAGAGATATTTTAAAATTAATTTAATCATTTGTTTTTAGTACTGCAATCATTTTTAGCATTATGAATTTGCTATCATGACAGAAAAATTAAAAGTATCTAACTAGATGAATTACTGAAAATTGCAACCAGTTTGTCTCATTTTATGTGACATTTTACAAACAGCTACATCTATAAAACATTTTCGATATTAAACTAAACAATAATTATACTATTGACTGCAAAGTTATCAAACATTGCATATTATATTATTATCTTTACTGCATTTCAAGAAAACATTTACAAGCATAAATCCAACTACCTGACTGATAGCAATAAGAATATTGAAAGAATATAAGAATATTATTTACAGTGAAAATATTTTTCAACAGCAGCAAAACTTCTAGAAAGCAAACTTTATAAGCCAAAATTCGAGTTAAAAAATTAACCCATACTCATAATGTATAAGCATATAGATTGTCAAGTTTAATTCTTCCCATGAAATCTGAGAGCTTTATATTTCAGCATACTTGATTTTAAAAAATAAATATTTGAATTAATTAAAAAGTAAATTAATCCTTAAGAAATTCAAAACTAAGGAAATATTTGCTTTCTAACTCTCCTTTAGATCAGTGGTGTGCAAACCGTGGGTCGCGGAAAAAATTTTGTGGGTCACTAAATTCAAAGAAATTTATTTGACAAAAAAAAAAAATATATAAGGCTTTTCTTCAAAAAACGTGGTTGTGATGCCCAGAGGGTTGCTTTAGATCATTTGAATTTAAGTTTTGCATTTTTAATAAACTTACTTAGTTTCAATAAATCATATTAAGAAATATCTCTATAATTTGATCAAAAGAAATATGACCTCTCCTGAGAAATCATCAGATAAATTTGTCAGAGTACGATACAAACACACATAAATGCAAGCTGAATTTGTTCATTTTTCAAAGAAAAATTTAATAATAAATAAAACATAAAATAATTCACAATATAAAGCTCAAATGTAAAAAATATTTTTTTATCACTGGGATAGGGAGTTTATTGAGATAAATATTCATTTGTATTAACATAAACATAAAATTTTAAAACAAGATTTTAAATGAAATTTATTAAACTATAATATTCACGAATAAAAATTTTAAAGTGAAATCCATAATAGTCTATCAAATGCAATGCATTTGATGCATTTAAATAAAAATTAAATGAAGTGAAATTGAATAATAGATTATATAATTATTAACACATTCTTAAAATTTTTTTTGAATTCCCAATGCTACACAAGGACAAAAAAATTCACAAATCTGAATGTAAAATGCAGTTCAAAACTTTTTTCATCATAAATAATTTTTGATCCTTTTATGTTTATTTGCCCCTTCCCTCAAGAGAAAAAAAAAAGAGTTAACAGATTCATAGGAATTTCAATACAAAAATTGTGTGTGGGAAAAAGGAAATTCATTTGATATCCTTTAGTATTCCAAAATAGATAATTTTAATTTCAATTTTACAGAAATAAAACTTATTTATAAATCAAATTAAATGCAGAAAAGAAAAATATCATGTAAAAATAAATAAAATAATAAATCTAAACCTAATCACAATTTCAATTCAGAAACATAGCTGTTAATAACATGTATACAAGATGGTAAACAACAATATTTTAAATTACGCAAAAGTAACTAAAATGTAAATATGAATAAAATATCTTTTTGTTAAAATACAAACATAAAATCCCTTGACAAAATGTAAATATATTAGTATATGGGAAGAACCATAAATTTTCAAGATATAATCTTGAAGTTTAATAAATCTCTTATGTATTATTGCTTCAAATTATTTTTATAAAGAGGTGAATATTCCAGTGGCTTTACTCCAAAAATATTCCATGAAGACTGAAGCTGATTATTCCATTTTTTCTGAGTACTAGTGGATACAGTGTTGATAGGAGTCAGCTCACTAAAATTTTAAAATATAATAATATAAAATTAATATTGTAAATTATTTCCACACACAAAAATACTAAAGTTTTAAGTATGAAAAGAAGCCATGAAAAATACATGAATGCATAAAAATACATTTGATTTCTAACAAAAATTGAGATTTTCAGCAAAACTGCTTCAATATATTCTCTAAATTTAATAAATGAAATAGAAATAAATTGTTTCATAATAAGAAAGAAAGAAGCAAAATGAAAAAATGTAATATATATACAAAGATAAAAGTATATCATTGCTTTACAGACCCTTGAATGACATTATTACATATCAGATACAAGTAAAAATTTTAAAAAATCAGAAAAGAGATGTATATATGATTTGTATTCAATTGTTTTTTTCCCTTGAAGAAGAAGAATTTCTACAGATAAGCTATAATGTTAATATCGACACAATCTATTTAAAAAATAGTTTAAATTAATTATTTATTTGAGGTAAACATTTAATTTAGTCAACAATTTTTTTTTTCAAAAAAAGCTTTCTGAATCCAGGTTCAATCGGTAAATAAAATGATGAATTTGAAACATTATAAAAAGTGAAACCCTAATTGATTTTCAAAATAAGCATTTGCATACATGTTAGAACCTTTTAATTATCAAGAATACAAGATAGTCTTATTCTGAAACATAATTTTTAAGCAACTTTCATACAGAACAAACTTTAATTTATCTCAGCATAACTTAATACTGTTGCATGTTATGTTGTCAACAAATTATTAGAATATTTAAATAATGTAGAACATAAGGACTTGTACTGTCTGGGAATTGCAAACTGGGGGAAAAAATTTATAACATCTTTCACAGAAAGATTAATTAATTACCAATTTATTTTGTACTAAAAACATTTCTGTACAATTTTAACAGTATAAATCAGAAATAGGTTAACTGTTAATTTCTGAATTGAAATATACACAAAGGAGGGAGAAAAGAAAATTAATGAAAGATCTTAAGAAAATCAACTGAAATTTTTTCTCCTTTAATATAAATTGCAATTTTAGGCTTTCTTTCACATTTAAAAAATGCCATGCAAAATTGCTCAATTTACAGTTTTTCTAAATAGAAGACAATAAAACCGTAACAGAAATATGATCTCTGCACCGTTACAAGCTGCATCTAACTAATTCAAAATTATAAACTGAAAAATGTACAGAAAATTCAATAGCAATAAAACGAAAAAACAATTTTAAATAAAAACAAAGTGAAGAGTATCTAATATATAAGACTACTTTTACCACTTCATTGGATTATTGCACCAGCCATGAGATTCACCATCATTGGGAGAATAGCTGTGAAGAGCCTCATTTACACCCCAATTCTTTTCTCCTTTGTTCCAACCTGTATAATTTATAAAATATATCATCATCCACTCACAACTACTGGAATATAAAATTAAACTTTAATTAAAGTACAACTAAAATTAATAAAAAGTTAATATCTATTGCATATATCTTAACAATGATAATGAAAAGTTTTAATGTGTAATTTTGACAATTTTGTGGGAAAAAAAGAAAGCTAACTCACAATTTCATTTCTAAGTTGGGTTGAACTTTTCTAATGATTTAATAACAGAAAAAATATATATATAAATATATGCAAGAAATTTTTTAACTATTCAGAGTGAGTGTTAAGAACACTATTTTTTAAAAAATAAGCTAAGCTACAATGGTTAAAACTCAACAAGAAAGAAAAATAATTATTTAATTTAAGAATAGATTTAATAAGAAATTGTTTTAAATCAATATTAAAATACTCTTGCGAATGAAAATAAAAAAATAGTTATGTTACATATAATGCAAAATATCATGTAGTCATATAAATTAGAACAATAGAATTGATATTCCTCATAGAAATGTTACGAATAGAATTAACAGATATTTCATGCACATTAAAGCAACTCAAGGGTATTTTCATCCTTTAAAAAAAATTTGTTAGCATTGAAATAAGAGGAAATATAGTAAGTAGCTATTTTTTACTATTTAACAAAAGACAAAGATATAAATTTAACATTTGGTATATACATACAATAACTAATTGCTTGTCTGCATGTTATCCCAGTCATATTTTGCTGTTTCTTTCTAGTGCCGGTTTCTTTATTGTCCTCAGAATCATACCAATTCAAAAAGCTAGAAAAAGT
>BGPR01030171.1:0-18826 GCA_013235015.1 Araneus ventricosus
CCCAGCTATAAAAAATCTGCAGAAAATCTGAAGGTATTTGGAACATGTTTTCTTCAGATTTTCTGCAGAAAAAAAATGCAGAATATCTGAAGAAAACTATGTTCCAAATACCTTCAGATTTTCTGCAGAAAAAAAATATGTTCCAAATACCTGCAGATTTTTCTACTGTCAAGGTTTAGTTATTAATTTCAATTATTAGTTTAATTTATGAATCAACTTACTCATTCGATACTCTTACGAAACCTCAAGCTCTTGTCTGGGATTCGAACCTGCGATCCTATAAGCAGGCGCGTTTTCAGTGGCAGGTGCCTTAACCACAAGGCCACGTCGGCATACGTGAGGTAGGGATTAATTAATCTATTTAAGTGATAGTGTCACCATGGCTCTCGTTGCGCCATCTAGTGGTGAAAAATCAACCACGGTCAGAATACTTGTTTCAAAAGTCGTAGTCGTGTAACAGATGTGATTAGTAACATTTTTGTTCAATAATTTAGATTCTCTGTTTCAATAAATTCGTTTTCACCTTCTATATTTCTGGGAAGCCTTCTCTCCATCGAAAGGGCGAAGGCTCCACTTTTCCTTTCTTTTTCGAGGAAAATAGCTAGTCAGAAAGACAGTTGGAAAACTAATTGAAAATTAATTAAATTATGGGGTAAATGTTTAAAATGGTAAAACCTCAAATATTTATTTTAAAGATTAATTTAGAATTAATTTTTTCAGTGGCATATTTAAAAAATTTAGTTCTAAGACATTTTTCCATTGGGAAATTTTTTGAAATTCTGCTGTAGAATTAAACAATAATGATAATTACATTCTAATTTTGTTTTATATCCATTGGAAAATAGAGCTGCAATATTAGAGAATATGGTGCAAAATATGTATTTATAGAAATGCAGATATTATGAAATTGCAGTTAAATCTTCAAAAAATCAGCAGATATTGGTCGAGTTTAATGATTTTATGAAAATATGCTAAATAACTGCAAATTGAATTAAAGACGAAATGCAAAGTCTTACAAAATCTACAGGATATTTAAAGAAAAAAATAAAAATAATTTTTTATGCAGATTAAATTGAAGAAAAAAATGCAGATTTTTTGTTGTCTTACAAAATCTGCAGAATATTTAGAGAAAAATATAATAGGATTTTTTTGCAGATTTTCTCTAGATTAAATTGAAGAAAAATAGAGATTTTTCGGTCTTCAAAAAATCTGCAGAATATTTAGAGAAAAATATAATAAGAAAAATTTTTGCAGATTTTATGCAGATTAAATTGAAGAAAAAATGCAGATTTTTTCTGTCTCCAAAAAATCTGCAGAATATTTAGAGAAAAATATAATAAGAAAATTTTCTGCAGATTTTCTGCAAATTAATTTGAAGAAAAAATGCAGATTTTTTTTGTCTTCAAAAAATCTGCAGAATATTTAGAGAAAAATATAAGAAGAAAATTTTCTGCAGATTTTCTGCAAATTAATTTGAAGAAAAAATGCAGATTTTTTTTCCTTCAAAAAATCTACAGAATATCTAGGGAAAAATATAAGAAGAAAATTTTCTGCTGATTTTCTGCAGATTAATTTGAAGAAAAAATGCAGATTTTTTTGTCTTCAAAAAATCTGCAGAAATCTTTAAGAAATCTTCAAAAAAAGAAATTTTCTGCAGATTTTTTTTTAGCTGGGATGCACTCCAGCAAATATGCTTTTTGGTCGAACATTGCGATTGCCATGTGATATCCTATTTGGACGATCGAGTGATACGCCTTCCTCGCCGAATGAATACCTGAATAATTTAGAGGCACGTTTGGAAAGCGTACATGCGTTTGCCAGAGAGCGAATTAAATTGGCCAGTGAACGAATGAAGACTCGCTACGATTCCGGAGCAACCGACCATCATTTTAAGGATGGAGACAAGGTCTGGATGTATAACCCGAAGCGACGGAGAGGTCTGAGCCCGAAATTACAGCAGAACTGGGAAGGACCTTATACTCTCGTCAAGAAACTGAATGATGTTATCTACAGAGTTCAGAGGACACCTAACGCCAAGCCAAAAGTAATTCACATTAATCGGCTAACCCTCTATCGGGCTATTAATCACAGTTCGATGTAATGAGACTGCAGGGGCGTCAGTCATTGAAGAGGGGAGCAGTGTTACAATCATGGAAAGTCGCTTCCCAGCAATGCGAGTCTTATGGTTGGGAAGAGAATTTTACAAGGTTAAGCATGGAGTGACCTCAGCGACAGTTATGTCACCCTGACCTTGGCGACAAACTTGGCGACCATTTTGGCGATTTGGCGACAAACTTGGCGACAATTTTGGCGATTTGGCGACCTTGGCGACAAATAGATGATTCCCGAAAATGCAACCCTTTTCTCGATATTTCTACTAGAAAAGGGAATACCCGAGAAAACATCAGGTGACGTCATGGCCTGTCGGAGAGAATATTTAAGGACGGCACTTATATCAGAGGAGGGTCTTTTGATCGACTGGGATCACCTTGGAGCGCGAATGCCTTTGGAGTTCTACCCGCAGTGCGAGCTGGTGAGCTGAGCGCTATTGGAAGTGCAGTTATGGTCTGCTAGTTATTAGTTATTTGCTGACTGTTTGTGTTGTTAGATAACAAAGTGCTGAACTGTTATTACCTGCGAATTGTTGTCTGTTTACATTGGTAATCTGTGCAAGAACCATTGTTTCTTGTATCTGTGCTACGTGTTTTCCTGCATATTTGTAAATAAATCTTCATTCTCCATTATCCTGTGCGTTGGATTGTTTACACCATACACCCGCAGCAAGACATTTCGCAACAATATGTATGCCTGCTTTATCAAATTATATTGAAGTTGCTTACGAAAGAAAATTGAAATGTAATAATTCGCTTTTTTAAAAAGGATATTAAAGAAATTGAAGTTCCCTATATTAAAATATTGGCTTCATCTGGAAATTTCACAACTGTGTTTTCCAGTGGCGTAACAAGGGTGGGGCTAGTGCCCTGGGCGCAATTGCAAGGGGGCGGAAAATTAAGGAATCTTTTGGTTGTATTTAATATAAAAGTAGGTTTTTATGGAGCTCTTATACCTAATATTCTTAAAAATTGAAATGATTCAACAAAGTGTGGAAAAATCTTAAGGATACAATCATTTTTACAACCCGGAAACCTCAAGCTGCGACAAAATAACAAGTAATATTATATTTCAGAGATTTTCTGACCGAAACCTTAGAGTATAAGATACTCTTACTCTATGACCGAAACCCTCATCGCGAAATTAAAAGCTCGTTTAGAGATCCCACCAGATAAGGGAGGATTGTTAGGGGCGATTATCTCCGCAGGGTTCCTGATGCTTTCTTCTGACCTGAAGATTCTTATCGTTTCTCACGGTATACATGATAAACACTGAATGGACATCAGTTTCTTCAGAAATTGGTGATAAATGTTTAGCAAGTGCCATTCCTATTTTCAATCAGCAAAGAGAGAAGAACTGGAAATATACGTCCATTTTTTTTTTGAAGAATAAGAGAACTCCAGCAACTTTAAAAGACGTATGTTCGCTATCTTTACATTGTTTTAGCAATGAATATTTGCATAATTTGTGTGATGAAAATGCGATAGTTTATAGAACGTAGATGCAGTTGTTCTGCCAAACGCAAAAAAACCCTGAGAGAGAGAGAAAAGATCGCATAAAGTTTTGCAATTGCTGGTAAAAATTAACAGATCTTAAATTGGCAATGAAAAAAATTTCAATTAATTTTCTTTAAAATGGCAATGATTTTCTAAAAGAATTTACATTTAAAATGTCAAAGAATTAAATAAGCATGTAAGAAGATTTAAAATTAAATTATGAAGTACACCTCAAATGTTCTGCTAGGTTTACAGCAGATTTTTTTTCAACAAAATGATTTTCAAATAAAGTATTAATGCCTTTTTCATGTACTTTTCTTTTGTAAGTTGCGAAAAGGTAGTTTTGAAGATTATTATCCTGATCATGATTCTTTTGACTCAACTAAGTTTGGAGGGACATGGCTTAAACCTGATGCAGTTCCTTCCATATTTGACTTTGGTGAAAATTCTAAAGGGGAAACAACAATGTTCGCTAGAAGCAGGAGTTTATTTAAGTATTCAGTTACACAAACATGCTTGCCAGCTGTTATTTACTTTAAAGTAACTTTATTATTTTTAATTTGGATCTATTGAAATTGTACTGTTATTGTTGCATCATGATGATAATTGTTTGACTATATTTTATACATTGTATGAAGTAACTACAAGACTGTGAAATAACAAAGTTGTGAAGCAATCCCTTTGCCTCATAGGGGTGTCACAGTATCTGCAACCTTGAAAATCCAACACCCAAAGCACTGTTTTATTATTTGCTCATCAGTTTATGTTAATAAAGATATTTTCCCTTGTATTTGTCCTCTTTAATTAACCTTTTTGTGCAGTTATGTATACTTGCATTCATACTTCTTATTTACTTAAGAAAAAAGTTTGATTAATAGCAAATTAGCCTATTGTCAATGTAAATTAGAATGCCTCATTAATATGAAAGGGCTGAATGAAGATTTTTTAATATCTTTAGATGAGTATTTTATAAATGGACTCGGTGGTCCAGATTTTGTAACTATATTACTGAGCAACAATCCTTTTGTAGCTCTTGCACTTTGAAAAATTCAGTGCCACTTTCCATAATTTGGAATAGTGAATTGATGGCATATTTGAATTTCAAAGCAATATTAACATAATTTTTTTAAAATTTGAAGCGAAAAGATTGCAAATAAAAAATAGTTACAGTAAAATTTATAAATTGCTATTTTCCTTATGGAAGACGTTTTCCTTTAAAAGAATCATCCAAAATCTTGGAAGATGTAACGTAATCTAAATGCGTAAGCCAGCACATACATTTTCAAATGAAATGTACAAACTCATTTCATGTTTTCAGTGGCGAACTCAGGATTTGGGCCTGGGGGGGGGATGTGGCTGAAGTTATAAAAATTTTCTATTTCTGTGACGAATGTCAAACCTCATAGCTTATGTAAACCAAAACACTTTAACTTTACAGGCTTTACTCCCCTGACCATAAGAATCATAAGATACCTATGTTTACATTACAACTGTCTCCAAGAGTGGAGATGCGAAGCCAAGAATGGCAACTTTTATACCGATGTCACGTGGTACGTTCGTGTTTCAGCTATCGCCGACGTTTAACATTAACACACTCCCTCCACCCCTATTATATCTCGATGATAAAAACCAGATGGCTTCTGAACACCCACTTGTGGACTCGGGGGGGTGTTAATGGAATTGAGGCAGAGTACGTTCTGGATGGAAGGGAGACGCCAGCCCTAATAATAATGGCAAAAACAGAGATTCAATCTCGGTTGGAAATTAAGCTGTTATTGTCGTTTATTAAAGTTTGTTATTGTTACCTAAATTTGCGTGATAATTGAAATACCTCACTGAACCACCATTTAACATGCACACCATGGTGCATATTGCCGGAAAAACGGATTCCAATGAGTAATTGAGGACTTAATTCAAACAGTGTCCAGGCCATGCCCTAACTTTAAAAGACAAAAAGGTAAGAAATTCGAAATAACTTAGTTTGATTTTTAAAAGTATTTGATTTAATAAAGAACAGTCTTGGGTACATTTATGTAAAGAATGGCAGACGATTTGGAAAAATTAAAAAAGAAGCGAATTACTTTAAGAATTTTAATCTCTAAATTATTAAATAAAATAGATTATATTTTAAAATTGGAAGATAGTGATGATTTAGAGGAATCATGTGAAATATTAGTCGAAAATAAAACAGATCTAAAAAAATTAGACGAGGGTATTCACAAATTAATTGATATAGAGTCCTTGGAAGCGGATGTTGTTACATCCGAGAAACACCAAGAAAAGTGCTCCCGCTTCATAAAAAGAATTAATCGAGTGTTAAGAAAGGAGAAAACTAGTAGCAAAAAAATTAAATGAAATCAGGGTGAAACCAATCAAATTCAGTAAAACTTCCAAAACCAGTGTTAGAAAAATATTCAGGCGACCCTAAAAAATCCACGGAGTTTTGGAACAGTTATGAAAGTACTGTAGATAAAAATGAAAGTCTTAATAAGGTAGAAAAATTTGCATATCTGAAAACATTACTCATAGGTGCAGCAAGCAATGTAGAAGCTTCATTAGAATTAAATGAAAAAAAAAAAACTATGATGAGTGTCCCAGATAGCACGTACGTTTGCAGCAAGTTTTAGTTTTACTTGATATTATCTTGTCATGGCAAATTTGACGCGTCGATGTTGTAGCTAAACTGCTGCAAAATAACAAAGCGAAATTACGTCGAAAATAGACAACTAGCGCCACCCCTCCTTGCAATGCAAGTTTGCTGTGAAGTTGTCATGACAAATTCACAGCACGATTGCAAAACAAGTTTGCTGCAAAGATGATAGCACAATAAGAGATAATCTTTGTCTCTGTTTTAAAAAACATCCGATTTTTAATAGCATCTCCTAGACCGTCCTTCTTTTTATTAATTCAATTAATCAATGATAATTTGTGAAAAAACTAACTTTTTTATATAAAAAAAATTTGAAACATGTTCCATCTTTTTACTAAACATAAAACTCGCACTTTAAAGAAAACTATATCGCCTTCTTCTTAATGTTGAAATTTTAACGGTTATAAACAAAATTAAACCTAAAAAACAGTCAATGTTTGTTGAAAGATAATAAATTAATTTTATCCGATTTTAAAAGTAATACTTTTGAACCCTAATTTCATAATTTATTCTACTAGCAAAACGTAGTTATTAGAGAAAATCGCTCTCTCTTTGATTTCAAATCATATTCTCAACACAAAATTTAAAAAAATTAATGAAATCAAGAAAAGTTTAAAATAAGTTAAGATAAAACGGAGGTAACTAATTTAATTCTTGATTGTGGCGCCACGCGGAGCTTTATTCATGTTAGTTTGGCGAAAAAACTGAACTCAAAAATTGTAGGAGAAGAAAGACTTTCTGCTTTTTCGTTCGGTATGAACGAAGCCTCTCCCCATTCGTATCCTGTAGTCGAATTCTTCATTTCGGATAAAAAACAAGAAAACAAAATAAAGGTCTGCTGCCTTATAACGGACGTTATAACAGCAGCTCCCCTTACGACCGCTTCCAGTTCTACAAATAAACAAATGAAAAAGCTGGGGTTACTGGCCGCTTAAAGTTAAGCAAATTTCGTTAAATCAGTTCCATGTTCGTGAAATATATATACCTTGTATAGATATGTTAAGTAAGTGTTTTCCGATGTGAAATAAGCTCCTGAATAAAACGGTGCAATCCGTTTCGCTCTATATCTATTAGTTCTCGAGATAATCGCGATAGTAAGTAAATTTCGTTAAATCAGTTCCATATGGGCGAAATATATATGATTTGTATAGATATGTTAAGTAAATGTTTTCCTATGTGAAATAAGCTCCTGAATACAACGGTGCAATCCGTTTCGCTCTGTCTCTATTAGTTCTCGAGATAATCACTATAGTAAGCAAATTTCTGTTAGCCTTTTTCATCGTCAAATGACGTTGAAGGCTCAGCAGAGCAACCATTAACAGCGTCAGCGGAATCTTAAAGACATTTTTGGTGTTGGTGTGGAAGACTTCTCAGAAGGCAACAAACATTACTGATGACAAACATTTATTGATGAACTATTTACAGCTGAGAAACATTGTGGACTGTGAAAGCCTCACGGCAAAAATACACAAACACACCAGTCCTTACAACCAAGTACTGATTCACAGAGAAAGAGTACGCACTTATATTCACCCTTTCTGGGCGATTTACATATACGCGATGCCATCCCGCACACTGGAAAGTACCGAAAGAAAATCTGATTAGTCGCTCGTCAGATGACGTCATATTACTATCAACAACTTGTTTACACTTTTCCATTGTGCGAGATGCTGTCAGCTCGCTTATCCCGAAGTTGATAAGAATTTATGATTCTAACAGGACCGTACCGAGGGGGTGGCGAGATTGGCCCCCGCCAATGGCGCAGGCAGAACGGGGGCGCAAAAATGACCATTTAAAAAACTTAGTTTGAGAGTTAGATTGGTACGATCTGCTGTGCAAATAAAAAAGAATTTGAGAATAAGTCTTCAGTGGCTCACTAAACATTACGGGATAAGAAAGGAGGGAGGGCGAAAAATTCACGTTATTTGACTATTAAAAGCTCAAAGGAAAAGGGGAATCGCGCTTTTTATTAGAGTTTTGTGTTTGAGGTCTTATTTTATCTTGTTTACTATATTGTAGGAGGAATGAAGGGGCCTCGCCCTTATTGAACGAGTGGTCCTTTGGTGTTTCTTTAATGACAAATAATAGGAAGGAAATGTTGCATTTCTGTTTTTGTTTCATCTGAGAGTCGGCGCATAAAGAAATGCTTGTCCATTTTCATTCTTTTCTAAGGACATAAATTAATTTTCAAGAGGTGAGCTCAAATTATTTTTGTATTTTTAAATTGCTTTTGTTGTATTAAATACTAGCCATTTTCTACTGCCAGCTGATTCGCCCATTTTATTAATTATATATTATTTATGCCCCCAACCAATTTTAAAAACATCTACTTATTTAATTTTTCGCAAGCTAATTTGACCTAAATTTTAAGGCAGTATGTTTTGCATCTAATAAAATTAATGAATTTGATTTTTACACTCAGTTGTTAAAAAAGTTTTAGGTAGAATGTCTCATTAATATCATTAAATTCAATGAAAATTAATTTTTATTTCAATCATGCACAATTCAGATTTAAATTACATTTATTGCACTTTATTTATCTGACTACCCAGGTAGCACAAGATATTGTCTTATATCATAAAATTCGAGAAAGTAATATTGGACAATATTTTTCCCAATATTGAAACAGTGTAAAATGTAAGACTTTTTCAATACTGTATAATGTTTTTTTTCATAATATTGGATAATGTCATATAATACTGTATAATATTATACCATATCGAATAATATTGCACTATACTGAATAATATTATATAATATAACATTATAGTGAATATTTTAAAAATACATTTTAGAAGCATGGAAAAATATTAATCGCTTCATTCCGAACTGCTGAACAACACTTCGTTATTTTTTGAACACATCTACTAACAGCAAGCTTTGAACCCGGGACCGTCTGCATCCGAACCCAAAGCCGTACCCCTAAACCAGCGAGACTTACATCAGGGAGTGTAAATGATGATAATAAAATGCAGTTACAAAGTTCGGATCTCTACGAAATTTCATGTTCATTCACAATTAATCTGAATAGTTTTCTTAGTTAAATTATCTTTTATCGTTACAATTTCGAGTTCAAAATGAAATTAGAAGTCAAAGAGGAAGCAATTTTAGCTCTTATATCTAAGTTTGCTAATTTAATAAATTAAGGCAATAAGGTTTAAAAGTAATTATAATAATATGTTTGAAAGGTTTTCAAATAATTTTGAAATTTATTTATTCCTCTTTCAATGTATTACAAGACGCCTTTAACATTTATAATAACAGTATTGATTGAAAATCAAATAGAAGATTCGCAACAATAAATCACGTGCATAGTTTTACGATGAGAATAACACTCAATTTTTTTTCACAGAACAAATAGATAATCCAAATGTGAGAACTGTTTTATGGTTAACTTCATTAGCTGAATCCGGCCCGCCTTTTATATACAGTAAAACAAAATTATTGTGTAAACATTATTATCCAAGTGAACATTCTGTTAAATACCTTTTCAGTCACATTATTCAATACTGATTAATATAGTGTTACGGTATCATAGTGCTGCCATCTGTCAAACGTAAGAATAACTTCACCTTAAAATATTGAACAATGCTGATTAATGTAAAACTCGTATCTTTTTCACTGTATTGAATAGTATCATATAATATTCAGCATCTTAAAAAATAATTGTTCCAGTGGAGTTTTTTGAAATAAAACATCCAATCGAGTAATATCCTGAGTTAAAATGAAGATTTTTATAAAAAAAAACTTTGTTTTTATATTATTTGTAAAAAAATTAGCTTCTCGGAAATACTGATACATACAATATAATACTTTGTTATGGTATTCAGTGTTCCTCGGTGTTCATAATATTGTATAACATTGTGCAAATATTATATAATATTTCTGTGCTACTGGGGTATAACTTGAATGTTTTACCTAAGTATTACAAATAAATAGATGGTATGGTTTCCATTGAAAAATATCTGCCTTAGGTGAAAAAATGAATTTTAGATCATAGCTAAAAAGTAAATCTATCAAAATAATATAGTAAACTATTTAAAAAAATGTATTTGAAGTAGCAAAGAATTAACAAAAAATTAGACTAAAAAAACTGGAAAAGCAACGAAAATGTAAGCATTTCATTACAACAAAAGAAGGTTTTATATTGTAATAATTAAAATAAATTTTTCTATCACGTTTCTTAACATAAGAGAAACATTAAATTAAAGATTTGATGAATCAGTGAAATTGGTTTGACTTTCAATAAAACATTGCTATAAATTATACATAAAAATTTTAAAAAAACTGTCAAGTTTAAGATAAAATTACACGGCAATTAGACTGTTATCATTTGAAATATATATTTTTTTTTTGAAATATAAGACGCCGTAGAAATTATTTTTAAATGATAATATTTCCGGCTATTATCGCTGAACCTCCCCAAATTCTTTAAGTTTTATTTAATTAAATGTTTTTAAAACTCACTGAGGTGTACTTTGCCACCCTTCATAGTAGGTTTGACCAAATTTGGCAACTCTAGATTCAATGGTTTGTCTTGTAGAACGACAACAGACAGTCACCTATGCATACAAAAGCATGATTACAAGCAAAATATAAAATTAATATTATAGTATTTCGTGTTAGATTTTATTGCATAAAAAATCTAATGCAGCTATTCTATACCAAATTCATGATCTCCTTGATTTTACTTATCTTGATAATCAACCATAAAATGTTACTTTACAATAATGTAAACAAAGATAAATGTTATTTGTATTTTTTTCAAAAATTGACATTTTTGCTTGATATTGATGAAATTTGGAGCATATACTCTTCAAAACAAGAGTAGAATCGCTATTAACTTTTCAAAGCTCAAAAGATAACTAAAATTTTAATTAATAAAAAAGTAGGCAAAATTTTGCAGCTTTTTCGCCGTATTTTTCAAAATCATCATCTAAAACAAGCGGGAGTAATCTCCCCTAAACTTTCTCATATACTTTCTAAGTGGAGATTCGTCAAAATCTCGAGTTCGAATTTTTTTGACGATTACAATACTTTCTCTTTGTATACTTCGTATACGAGAAAGTGAAACAAAAAAACAAACCTGAAATCAAATATCTGTTGCCACATTTCAAAAAAATATTACTTCGAAGCAGGCGCGATAAAATAGGCAATGCAATGAATACTAAAGCGAAAATTCTGCTTTGGAATTGAATTCCCAAGAAAACAATTTATACTACCACAACCGTAACAATTGCAAAAGCGCGTGAATAAAAGATTTGCTGAAATAATGAGATCGGTTTGATTTACAACAATAAAAAAATTGTTAACAATTGATGTTTGAAAACATTATTTATTGTTGTAAATAAAATTTACAACAATAACAGATTGCTACCAATACGCATGCGCATGAGAATCGGATTAAAAGAAATTGAATATGCAATTTGAACGCCCCTTTTTGACGGATTTGGCCCAAACTTTTATACGGACCTAATTCATGAAAATAAAACTGTGTACCAAATTTTATCCATCTAGCTATTAAAGTTTTTGAGTTATAGCGTTCACATGACCGCGGACGTACATATAGATAGACTTCCCGTAGACGGATTTTGTCCAAAATTTGATAGAAACCTACAAATTATATTTAAAGACCACATACTAAATTTCATCCCCGTAGCTCTAATAGTTTTCAAGTTATCGTGTTCACAGACAGACGCACAGACAGACAGACATGATTCCAAAATTGTGTTTTTCGGAATCAGGGAGGTCTAAAATGTGGAGATTCGTCAAAATCTCGAGTTCGAATTTTTTGACGATTACAATACTTTCTCTTTGTATACTTCGTATACGAGAAAGTAAAAATGACCTTTTACATTATTTTAAAATTTAAAGTATATCATTTTAATGATACCAGTTTAATAACTGTACAATTTTTTTCTTTAATTTAAAGAAATTTAAAAAATGTATGATTTGAACAATACTTTTCAATTTTAAAATGACAAAGTAATTTCCTTATTTAATCGCATTATCACTAATTTTCTTATTTTTATATAGTTACATATTTAATCATATGATCCCAGCATGGAGAAGTCCACGGATGAGAAGCTTCCGGATTGGTAAGCAGGTTCTCGCTCCCTTGGTGGTGTGGTTCTTAGGGCCCATCTCCGACGACGGGCGTACCCCGATAAAATGGGGTGTCGCCGCATGAGCCGAATGTAATGGGGGCTGTTATGCGGGGACCACAGTGCCTGATGAAGTCGTAGTGACCAGTCATTCACTGTAGACCCGGGTGCCAAGGTAGGGCGTAGTGATGTCTTTTTGTGGCATTTAATCACATGATCTTTAGCCATTGTTAACATTATGGTGAACAAAATTTGCTCTCTTTTATGTATTTAACTACTCTAGCTCCAAAGTAGATTTTCACTTACCAGCAGTTTTTTCTTATACACTTGTTGAAATATATTTTTCAACTCAAGCTCATTAAATAAAGTGACTTTTATTTCATTTAGTAAGTTTTATAGAATGAAATCTTTTCTTTTTCCCCACTAATGATAATATTTCTCTCTTCATTTATAATGAGACTAGCAGTACCCGCACGGCGTTGCCCGTTGAATCGGGACTTCAACAAATTAAAAAAAAAAACGCCCACAATGACACGAAAAAGCTTTGAAAACAAAATCAAAACAGAAGATAGACATTATTGATTTTCCCGCTTATTTTTCTTCGCGATTATGACATTTGAGCTGTAGGAAAACAGTACAGAGTACGTTAATCCAAAACTGTATTAAAAATTGCAACGTGAAAATCATTAATAAACAGCAAGAAGCAACTTAAACAACATGTGTTTTTAATAAACTTTAGAAACAAATCAAAAGTATAAAAAATATAAATCAGAACGCGATCCCCCCCCCACCTAGATTATCATGAGCTTGAAGTGTAAGGCGTACGTATCAGAACGTAACAGACAGACGCGCACAAAGAAAAAATAACCAAAAGGAGAAAAAAAAACATTTGCCTAAACCTGCTTAAACGGTTAAATAATTCATTCAAACTAAAGCAATAAAAGTAATTCATCACATTCGCGTACCTACCCTCATTCATGGCAGGAAGCCAAATAAAGCCATAGCTCTAATTTTTTCCGCTAGATGGCGCACACTTGGATTGAACGGGATTTCCGTATTCCGATTCCTTCTGAAAAACTTCTCTGACCCCATCAACTAAAAAATTAATTACAAATCGACTTAAATTGGTATTTTAACCATTCTTGTTTTAAATGAAGGAGAACCGTTTTATTTATTAGCTCGAAAATTTTCAAAAAGACAAGAAAAATAGAACGTGAGATGGAGTCATTTGATTTTGAAATCTTAAAATTTCATTCGAAAACTGACTATTATTTAAAAATTTCTCAAAATTCAGGAAATTACGTTAGACTTTCAAAACAAACGTCATTAAAACGATAATTGTTTGCTCTATTTGATGGTGCATCGATTGTTTTTTTCCGATCATTATTTCTCGTGGATCGGCCAAAAATGTGCTGAAAAGCACCCAAACCAACACAAAACATTAAATAAAAAATTTTCTAGATGAAATTTTAAAATTCAGGCTTCGAGGTGCATTGAGTCACCGTTAAGACTACCTGTGTGCCAAATTTCAAGTTTGTAAGTGCGAGAGATTCGTCTGGACATCGCACGCAGGCACGCACACACACACACAAACATTGCCTTTTATAAGTATAGATGATTGACATATGTATTTTGTTTTTTCTTTTGCTATCGATTTACAGATTCTTAGTTTCATTTTAATTTCGCAATTACTGTAATTCAGGTTTCTTTTTTTCGACATCTTGTCTAAGGAAAAACAAAAATTGAAAATCAACTTTTATTATCTTCACAACATTTATTATTTGGAAAATTCTGGTAGCTATTTTTTTATAAATGATATTTTCAATATTTTTCTTGAAACTGTTTTTGGGAATTTAGTTTCTACTTCAAGATTATTTCTTTTAGTTTTTCAAGAGTTAGTTATAATATAGTTTAGTTTATAATATTAGTTTTTTTTATAATATTAGTTTTTAATGATCATATTGTTCTTTCATTTTTCAGACGTTTATATATTTTACAACTTCCCCATATGTTAATTTTTCACTGTTCAGTTTGGCCTTGCGCAGAAGTTTAGCTCAATATAATTAACACTAAATTGTTTTATTTCAAGAACAAGGAGAAAAAAGGTGAATTAATTTCGCATAAATTTCAATTTTCATTCAATTCACATTTTTCAATCTTATAAAACAATAAAGGTCAAATTTTAAATAGTTATGCACTCCGTATTAATTCTTTAACAGCCACGATATTCCGAGCGAACAAGCTGGTCTCCAAAGGCGGTTAGTTAAAAATATATTAAAATTATAAAGAGATGCTACCATAAGCAGAATAAAATGGTTTATAAAGTAAACTTGCTGATGTGGTAGATCAACAGGTTCATAGATGATACTATGCCCATGTCTTGAAATAAGTGTCAACTGAAACAAAATGTTGTGTAGATGTAGTTTCTTTTTTGAATTTTCTCCAGCATTTAGCAACTTTTGTAAGAACTTTACTTTCAGTTTGGCTTTTAAAAAATCCAAAATAACAGTATGCTCATTATATACGCAGGAAAAAAATTAATTAAAATTCAATCAAAAATTGTATTTATATCTTGCTTTTCCTATAATATGTAGATTAGAGTTGCTGAATTTGAACTAGCTCTTGGAATGTATTGGGATCAAAACTTCAATTCTATTAAATATTTGGGCCTTAAAATATGCAAATTAGGTTGTAAAGACATAAATGTAATATATGAAATTATTTTTAAGAGAAAGCACTTACTGGTTGCAGTTAGAGAGCATCAATTAAATATTTTAACAAAATACTAACAACCCTTACGTTGTTTTAAAAAGAAGTAGTAAAATATGTTATTATATCCTCAGATAAGAATATCTACAACTTACTACAGTAATTTTATTAAAATAGTTTAAAGGTAAGGTTAGAGGGAAATTTTTTTTGTCTAAAAGTTGCTAAAATTGGACCACAAACAGTTACTTAAATTAGGCTGTTTAAATCAAAAGGACTACAATCTAAAACTAGAGGAATAGCTCAGACAGCTACAATCTGTTCTTGTCGTCATAAATTGGAAGTGAAACAAGCCAAAGCAAAAAAACTACATAAGCAAAACCGCATACAATAAAGTAGAATATTCTTGGTAATCTAAAATATTCTTATATCTTGTGTTTCCGCCATTAACAAAATCACTTTTGAGTACCCCTAACTTGTCCCCCGCGTATCCCCAGGGGTACATGTACCACAGGTTAGGAACCTCTGATCTAGAAAAAGTCATTTGATATTAATATTATTTGTATTCAGCTCATACATACTTAACTCTTAATTTCAGCTCTAATTTCTTTTATTTCTAATTAGTAATTTATGTACTATACACTGTGCATAGCGCGAAGCAAATAAATTCTCTTCTTTAATAAGTATCACACAAAAGCCAATATTCAATAGCTGCAATAAGCAATCTGTCTTTTAGAAAATATGTGTAATTTGTAATTTATTTGATGATACTTTTATTTTGTTGTGCACAGTATTTTTCATGAATGTAGTTCATTAAAGTATTTTTTAAGAATACGTAATTTTTATTAAACCTATTTAATAAATCATAAAATATGTTAAATTTGTGTATAAAAATATTTTCAGGGATGTAGTTTTTTCCGGGTAGGTGTTTTATAGAAGGGATGAAAAATTAATGAAAATGTATCACGTAAGAGGAGGGGGCGGGGGCGCAGCTTTGCCAATTCCGCCAAGGGCGCAGAATCACCTCGGTACGGCCCTGGATTCTAATGCCAACAATTTCGATAAATCAGTTCCAGGTTCGCGAAATATATATACTTTGTATAGATTTATTTATTTAAAGAAAAGCACACTACAGAGAGAACTCCATTTACAGAGTGCTAACAAACACACAAAGAACAAAAGTCACAACGAGTAAATAATAAAAAAATGGCTTAAAAAGCAAAAAGTAGAACACAGAGAATACATAAAATCATAAAACTTATGCAAACGTATATATAATTAAAAACGAAAACACATAATCACAAAAACTTTAAAACACACCATGACACCAAAAGTCATATTTAAAAAAAATTAAAGTTCATTTCCAAAAGGCAAAGGTCAAAAAGTCAAAACACGCAAGCACTGAGTCTAATAAAAACACACCAGGAGTTTAAAGTTTAAAAAGTAAATACACACTTGAGATAAAAAAAAAATTGCAACACTTAAGATAAAATAAATCAAACACGGCTCCAAAAACAGAGTACAAAAATTGAAACCTATAAAAAACATTAAAAAAACTTGTCGAATACATAAGAACACGGAAAATCAAACAGCATAAAAATCTAAAATGTTGTAGAAAGGTATAATAAAACATATCTTGTATTTAAAAGATGCAAACATTTCGAGTTAAAAGTACCAAGAGACATATTAAAAATGTCAAGTTCATCAGAGAACGTGTTAAAAATTTTATAAAACCTATATAACGAGAACTTGTTAATATAATTAAATTTTGGATATAAATTTGGTAAGGAACTCTGGTTTCTTAAAAATCTGGCGGGCACAGCGAAATCTATTGAGCTCATTATATCATTACAATCAATTGAACCATTAATAAATTTGTGAAAGAAAAGAACACAAGAAACATCTCGTCTGGAGCATAAACTAGGCATATTAAAAATATTACGAAGGAGTGAAGAAAATACATCATGCAAGTAAAATCCATCTTTTTTGTAAGGTAAATATCTCAAGAAGTTTTCTGTATTCGCTCAATAATTTCTATTTTGTTTCGGTATTTGGGGTTCCAGACAATACTGCAATATTCCAGTTTGGAACGAATATGAGCACAAATACATGACCTTGAGGGTAAGTTCACTGGAAAATTCTCTGGTTCTACGCTTAAGAAATCCAAGCCTGCGGTATGTCTTAGAGACCATGGTTTCGATATGTTGGGAAAAATCAAGTTTGGAGTCAAAGATGATACCTAGATCAGTGACTGTATTTGCGC
The DNA here is from genome assembly GCA_013235015.1 of Araneus ventricosus. Taxonomy (NCBI): domain Eukaryota; kingdom Metazoa; phylum Arthropoda; class Arachnida; order Araneae; family Araneidae; genus Araneus; species Araneus ventricosus. The sequence goes on from BGPR01030171.1 coordinate 17,332, forward strand.
ATGATAAAACAAGATTGTTAATTTTGTATACATGAATCAAATGTTGAGCCTTTCGAGTGTAACTAAGAACACTACATTTTTCAATGTTCAAGTGTAATCTGTTGTCTATGCACCACTTAAAAAGATAATCAAGATCTCTTTGTAAAAGAACAAAATCTAAATCGGAACGTATAGAACCAAACAATTTCAAGTCGTCAGCAAATAAAAGACATTCAGAGTACTTTAAAACACTAGTAAGGCCATTAATGAATAAAATAAAAAGCAGAAGCCCAATATTAGAGCCCTGTGGGACACCGGAAGTACATGTAAACTCATGGAAAACAGCATTATTAAAATAAACATAGAGTGTTCGCTTACATAAGTGAGAAAGAAGCCAATCAATCAGATTTATATGAAAACCAATACCTTGTAACTTTTTTAAAAGAATGCCAAATCGATAGAGTCAAAGCCCTTAGAAAAGTCGATATGTAAATAACATCAAGTTGAGAACCAGATTCAAACGAGGAAGTAATTTTACCTGTCAAACACAATAAATTAGTGGTTGTTGAGTGCTTTGGTATGAACCCGTGTTGAGATGAAGAAATTATGTTTTTAATTTCGTTGTAAAGCTTTTTATGGATTATGCTTTCGAAAATCTTAGAAAAAGGACTTAAAATAGCAATAGGTAGATAAATTTTACAATTCTGTGCATCACCCTTTTTAAAAACAGAAATAATTCTTGTTTGCTTCCAGACTTCAGGAAACACTTTTGTTTTTAATGACAGGTTAAATAGAACAACAAGGGGAAAAATCAAAAACTCTGCGCATCCTTTAATAATAAAAGAAGGTATATTATCAACACCCACAGTTAGGGGAGATTTCAATTCCTTGATAGCCAAACCCACAACATCATAGGTAACATTTTCGATTTTGACAAGATCACCGACGCAATCGCTTCTGCCTTCATCATTTCCATCAAAGTCCGTGCTAGACTTGAATACAGAACTAAAATAATCAGCAAATGCATTTGCGATATCGCCATCATTATCATAACGCACGTTATTATGGAATAAACTATCAGGAGAATTAATGTTTTTATTTTTAAAATAAGACCAAAACCTCCTAGGATCTGAAACCAGATCATTTTCCATATGCCGTAGGTACGTGTTGTAATCCTTTTGGATATTATGCTTAACAGAAGATCGTAGAGATTTAAATTCATCAAATAAATCGGGATTAACACCTTTTAAAGCTGATTTGCGGACCGTGGCTTTCCTTTTTATTAATTATTATTATTTCATTAATTTTTGCTTGCCAGCAAACACTACATCAAAATTGCATCCAATGGATAAAGGGGTGATAAAAAATTTTCAAAATATACTATCGCAAAAGAATAGTGCGAAAAGTTATCACTGCGCTTGAGAACAATCAATCCATGCCAAAGATCAACTTACGGGAAAGCGTATCAGAAATTTCCAAAGAATAGAACTATGATGTCACAGATCGTACTATTCGC
>BGPR01030174.1:0-18825 GCA_013235015.1 Araneus ventricosus
CCCTGTTTCTGCTGAACGAAACTTATTTGCTGGAAAGAATTCATAAAATCCTATTCTTTTATTTTTAGTACATAATGTATTAAAATTAAATGTTTGTCACAGAAATAATTTGGTTCAAGGTAATGATAATGTTTTAAAAATTTGAATAACACATGTTTTGAAGTAATGAACGAAATTGTATTTTATATTGCCATTGTTTAAGACAAGTGCGGTTAGAGCACTGCATAAATTTAAACTCTAAATAAAAACTAGTATCTGTTTTTCTTTGTCAAATGAAATCATCGTTTATTATACAATATCTTTAATTTAGGTTTTGTACATATTATTGAAAATCGCTTATGACATTTTTTACTGGGTGTTTGAATGTGATCTTATTTAAATAAAATGTTAAACAGCTTGCAAATTCTATCTATTTTTCTCTTTTATATATATAGCCAGTTATCATTTCTTATATTGTGACTATTTGGAAACAAATAACGCATATTTAAATATTGTATATTCAATTTCATTCTATAGGCAATATTTTATTGCACGTTTGTAGGAGATCTTTAATTTTGGTTTTGTACATATTATTGAAAATCATTTGACGTTTTTTAATTGGTGTTTGATTGTGATCTTTTTTAAATAAAATTTTAAGCAGTTTGCAAATTCTATCTATTTTTCTTTAAATATATATATATATATATTTAAATATTGTATATTCAATTTCATTCTATTTGCAGTATTTTATTTTAGGAGATATATGCGTCGTGCATCTTATTACATATTTATATTGTGGTGTTTTAGAAAAATAAATGCAAATTTATTTATGCAATCTTTATTTATTAGCTTTATAACTAAAAAAAAGTTCATAAATTTGAAATGATATTTATATAAAAGAACGATATAAATGTGTAATACGATACACAATGCTTGTATCTTCTGCATTTGCGTGCCTCTTGGAAGGTTAAAGATTTCAAAATTTCATAAAGAGACATTTTTAGAATTATATTTATTAAAATAATACTTGCGGAGCTGCAAATCATCAACTTTAATTGCAAAATATACATCTTTAAAAATTAACTTTACAAAGTTTTTCTTTAAAATGAATCCATTTTTGCTTTGCTTAAAGGTATTCTAATAAAATAATTAATGGTATTGTAGTTTGATGATTTGTAATCAATACCGCAATAGTAGTAATTATAAAAATATTCAATCAAAAATATTCTTATTGTATTAAATATTCTTGCATATAAATTACTTTTCTTTCATCAAATTGTATGCAAAGATTTCAAATATTTTATAGTATATTGAACTGTTATCTATATATTTAAAATAACTGGCAAAATCAAATAGCTTGTCCTCCAGCTCCCAACCACTGCACCGATTTCAACAATTTTCATTTCAACTGAACACTTATGATCCTTACATATGTCAACTATGATCTCGTTCCAACCAGCACCCTTCTATTTAAAAGAGAAATCTCAAATTGAATATTTTTGCTGATTTTCCTAAAAGTTGAAACCCAATTGTGGGCCAGTTTCTTCTAAAAGTCTTTCAGAGAGTGATTGCCACCATATGTATAGCTAACTGAAATTTCTACATCAGATGGTAGTTATATGCTCCAAATCTTCTTTTGACCTGCAGAAGATGCCAGACTTTCCCTTAATTATGTTTGCTTCACTCATGATGTTGGCTGGATAAGCAACATGTTTTACGAATCGAAAGAATGACAATGTAAGGGGATATGAACGTTTGAAAATGACTTTGTTTCTTCATCTAGCTCATGATGCTCCTTGATTTAGGTCCCATCATCCAAAATATCTTTGCTACTTGGTGTATTATAGAACTTCTGTAATTCCAATGGTGCTTTTCCTGTCATTCTAGCTTCCTGGAAATCATTCAGTAATAGTACGGTCCGTTCCACGCAACGCGGCTTTAACCCATTTTTACTTTCTCGTATACGAAGTATACAAAGAGAAAGTATTGTAATTGTCAAAAAATTCGAACTCGAGATTTTGAAGAATCTCCACGTTTTAGACCTCCTTGAGTCCGAAAAACACAATTTTGGAATTATGTCTGTGAACACGATAACTCGAAAACTATTAGAGATACGGGGATGAAATTTGGTATGTGAACTTGACACATAATTTGTAGGTTTCTATCAAATTTTGGACAAAATCCGTCCACGGGAAGTCTGTTTGTCCGCGAACGCTGGACCGCGCGTATTTGGCGCTCAGTGTTTGACGCGAGGCTATTTCCGTCTTGGCGAGTGTGACCTTGGCGCGCACTAAAGGAAACTAATCGAATTTTTTTTATCTACGCGCGCAGAGATAGGGTTGCCATAATTGCCAAGCATTGATACAGGGGCGTTTAGGTGCTAAATAAATAAAGCATGAAAACAGTGGGTGCGTAATAGCTTATTTTACTCTGATAAAAAAAATCAATAAAGTTTAAGCAATCTAATAAAATGAACGCGTAGAATAATAAAAAAAGATGAGAAGCTAATCCTTTTTAACCCAGTCACACTTTAAAGCTGATTTTACTTTTTTAATTGTTATTTTCCTTTCAGGCATAATCATAACCAGCGGGAGTGGTCTCCCCTAAACTTTCTCGTTACCGTAGAATAATAAAAGACGTCACAAATTTCCGTCGCAAGTAAACCAAAGCTGGAACCACGCGTGGTTTGAAGAATCAAAACAAATTCAAATCCCCTGCGCATTCTTGTGCGCAACAGGACCTGGCGAGACTCCCTAAATGTTTGCTTCCTTACAACATCGCGCCACAATTGGTTTTTGGCAAACTGCCAAGTTTTCGGAGCGCCCTTCTTTGCACAGGCATTGGCCACCAGTAGGCATGCGCAGGGAGTTGGTTTCAAAACTGAACAAGTATGCGATTATACAGACCGACAGACAGTCAGCCCGTTGACGGATTTGGCCCAAACTTTTATACGGACCTACATTCATGACGATAAAACTGTGTACCAAATTTTATCCATCTGGCTTTTCAAGTTTTTGAGTTATAGCGTTCGCATGACCTCGAACATACAGACAGACAGACTTCCCGTTGACAGATTTTGTCCAAAAGTTGATAGAAACCTACAAATTATGTTTAAAGACCACATACCATATTTCATCCCCGTAGCTCTAATAGTTTTCGAGTTATCGTGTTCACAGACAGACAGACAGACATAATTCCAAAATTGTGTTTTTCGGACTCAGGGAGGTCTAAAACGTGGAGATTCGTCAAAATCTCGTGTTCGAATTTTTTGACGATTACAATACTTTCTCTTTGTATATTTCGTATACGAGAAAGTAAAAATGGGCGCAGGTCATTTTAAAATTATAATGACTCAGAGTTTAGGAAGCAAACGGGACAAATAGTATACGGGACGTACGGCAACCCTAGTTAGAGAGAAAATGAAGCCTTTTTGGGAAGTATACGAGAAAGTTTAGGGGAGACCACTCCCGCTGGTTTTACCATTGCCCCTTTTATTGGGACGCTTGTTTCGTTTTTAGGTGCCTGTTTGTTATAGCGGCCATCGAGTTTACTTGGCGACTTTCGGATTTCGCCAAGCTCGTAAGTTTAGTGTTCTACAGTTATGATAATTTCCGAACGGGTTTGTTAAGACTGCCGGGCTGCATATTTATAAACCCTACCCTGATACACCAAAGGCAGGAAATCGGTCAATATCATTGGCTCTCTTCGCCGGGAGCCAGTGACGTCATTCTTTTCTCTCGCACTTAGCGTACAGAAATCATAACAAAACAAGTTATTGAATGTGATCTTTGAATTAGTTTAGGTTTCCGTTGCTTGGACTTCGCGAATTTCGATCTACGATACGAACCTACGTCGCAATTTTATTTCGTCGAGCGATTATTCTTTTTCATTTTTACTCACAAATAACTTGGATTTGGCTGAGCAAATTCGCTTGAATATTACTGTGGAGAATTTATTCGACAAATACTAATTCGTACAAATACCAAATGGAAAGGCAGAAAAATCATGTCCAACAGAAGAAACATTTGTTTACTGGTAAGTTTTGTTTCGTTAGAGAGCAAACAAAAAATGCGAGGTGAAGATACATGTTAGGATACTGCTTAAATTTGTATCCAAGTCATTCAGTAAATATATCATTTTGAAAAGAGGACTGCTCTTGTTTTGTTACGATTTCCCTACGCTAAGCGAGAGAGCAATGAATGACGTCACCGGCTCTTGGCGAAGTGAGCCAATAATATTGTCCGACTTCCTGCCTTTGGTGTATCAGGGTAGGGTTTGTAAATATGCTGCCGGGCTGTTCATCTGCTGACTTTTTGACGAAGGAACGTTTGCTCATTTTGAAATTTTAAAAAACATAGATTCCTAGCACTCAATAAACAAGCGAAGCTATTAAGTTCCTGTTTTGCTGAAAGCGAAGCCGCTGTTGTCTTTTTAAGTTTAAAAAATTTGCCTGGTACCCACTTCAGATGCAGCAGGCATCGCGTGCACAATCTCTCCTTTTCAGGCCATTGGTACTGCTTTCACGATGTGGCACACAATATGTGACATAGAATTGGAAGCATCTCACGATTACAAAAAACTGAAATTAATCTGTGATAATGTTTCAGAAAAAAGCACTGAGGTCGTTAACTACACGGAGCAAACCTAAATATTCTAATTACTAAATGCATATACTCTAGTGACTGAAAGGTTTTTATTGTTACGGATACAAACGGAAGATTTTCGTGAAAATATTCCTGTATTTTGCTCAGAAATAGATGAGCGTTTGTGAACATTTTAACAAACTTATTTTAAATCTTTGTGTGCTTTGATCTCACTTTTAAATAAATATTCATTTGATGTTTCATTCCTTTGAATAAAATCAGTTTTTGAATTTCCGATGTACTCGTTATTTGTAAAAAATATCGACATATAATATTCTGTATTATGTTTGAATTTTATAGTTTATATTATATCATTAACATGCGACTTCTTCAACTAATTTTTAATTGCAAATTTAAGAAATACTGCGTATATCAATATTTGGTTTAGACATTTAATTTCAAGCAAATATAGATGGATTTGTCTTCTCTATTAACAAGATAGCAAACATTTCTCATATCGTGGTAAAGATGGGAAAAAAGAAAGCTAAAAACTCTGAAAATCCGGTAAATAAGTCTTGTAATCAACCACGATGTTCTAATGCTTAAATCAATATTACTAGTCTCTGTGTGTATTATCTCTGGAATGGTATCGTTGAATGAAATTGACTCCTCCCATTCAAACTGCGAAGTAGCCTTACTATTACAGGATTAATCGTTCGAAGTCCTGTGTATTAACCGCTAAACTTCAAAGCCCGAGAATACTCGTGCATCGAATTATTGAATATTTAGTCTTAAAACTAAAATTTTATCAGTAAATTAGCTTCATAATTTTACACAAATAACATAGAATCTTTAAACGTCTCGAGTATTATATGACTTCTGAAATGAATGAAAACGACTGCACCTTTCAAAACAGAAGGGGTTATCTTATTAGATAGCAAAGAAAATTAGTCAGTTAAGTAGTTAAAATTATATTCATAAAATTTTGCTTCTTAATTTCCATCCAAATAACCACAAGCGAAATTTGTAGATAAATTCTAAGTATAAGAAATAAGCATGGAAATTCGTCTGAAGGATTATCTAAATTTTTGAAGATCTTGCACTTTATCAAATGTTTAAAACGAAATTTTAAATCACACTTCATTTTTGATGCGTAGTCTAAGGGGTCTATTCTGGTACCCCCGGTTGGGTTGGGTTCCGTTGTTAGCGTGCGTAACCCAACCCAACCGGGGGTATCAGAATAGACCCCTAATACAGTTGTGTTGGATATAGATGATTCTTGTATTTTAATATTTCTCTGAAACAAGTTTTCGGTTTCGTAATAGTGGAAGGAATAAAGAATTTTCGGTCTGTTACGTGGTGCATTTTGCAGTGTAGAACATGTAAGTAATTCCCACAGGTCCATGGAGGTCATTTGATACAGATTAGACCTCCGATTCGGACAATCGCAAGTTTTGGACTCGAATCCATCATTGATCTGCTAAGAATAGCGTCTCTGGTGCACATTTACGGCCTTATTCACCATCCATGATTAAATCCTGATCAGCGGTTAAAAGGGAATTTACACGAACAAGCGAATGCTGACCGAAATGATCGGCTGGATGTATCCCCTAACTGGCGAGTTGGCGAGAAACTCGTTTGGCTCGAAGGCTGAGAGTAATTTTAAAAATCGCCAACAACAGAGAAATTGAGATATCATGTCAATATAGCAACCCAATAAAGTATACATTTGGCAATGCATTTCGGTCACCTTTCGCATTATTATAGCAGAACCATCATTTAACCGCTGATCATGGATTAACCATGGATGGTGAATAAGGCCGTAAATGTTTCGTCGAGGATCATTCTCACACTCTTGTGCGGTAGAAAGTTGGCAATTCAAATGCAGAACCGTTTCTCGTATTCATCATATGTTCTGTGTTCGTAAATTTGATGTCTGTTTCAATTTCATTATGAATCCCTTACCAGTGCAATATCCTGTACCCTCAACTTAGATAACGCCCTTCTCTAGTTTATGGGAGGCGGCGTTCGTCTTCATCCATGTAAAATTCGATTAGAAAAATTATGTAATTTTTTAAGATCAATAAAGATACTACAAACATCAGTCAAAACTGCAAATCGGAGATTTTTATCTCTGGAGTACCGTAATGAAAGTATTGTAAAAGTATTTAGTTGTAAATAATCAATGATTAAAAAAAAATTTATAGAATTATTATTTAAAAAGGAAAGCAGAATTAAAACTGGACAAGAAAAAAATTTTTTATGCAAAAATTAAAAAGAATAAAAGAATTTAATTGAAAAAAGAAATGAAATTAGAAAAATTACGACAATGCGCGCCATTGCAGCAGCATAACAAAAAACAGAGAACAATAGACAGATATACCAATAAAGCCTAAATTAAAAAAAGTAATACAAGCAATCCTATAGTATTTGAAGTAAACGAAATTCATACCGCAAAAACAAGGAATCCATTCTAGTTCACTTTTTCAAGGCTTCTAGCGAAACTATTCGAAATGGATTCAAAAGAATATTTAAGGAGTTTTCTGTAGAAGCAGGCCTATTTTTCGCCAAGAAAAAGCTTCTCATAGCCCGAACTCCCCAAAAAATCAACCAGGAGCAAAACCATAAGAACAAACGTCAAAAGAAAAAGGAAAAAGCATTAAACACGCTACTAAGAGCAACAAAATACTAGCCATCAAGCTTAATTAATAAACTTTCATAAGGTAAAAGACTTACCCCTTTAGAATCCAACCAGATAAAACTTGCCCGCGCTTTCGAGAAAAGCAAAGCAATAAACACTACCACTCCGTGGCGCCATCTATATTCCCAAAAGAGGAATAGAAAGGCAGAAAAAATAAAAAATAAAATAAAAGAAGGAAAGAAGAGGCCAAGACAGCAATCTCTTTGCCAGCATGGGAAGGAGACAAATTCAGAAGTATTAAGAGAGAAAAAAAATTGTAAAAGTATTAATTCGACCATAAACCCATAGAACGCTTGAGATGTTACTGGATTGCCGTTCATTTTTGTGTCGAATGATAACGACTAAGAATTACATAATTTTAAATTTATAAGTGTGAAAGTATCATAATTTAATACATAACTAAGTTCGGGGAAAACTAAGGGGTTAAAATTATCGGATATGCCCAAATTAAAATAGAGCAGCTCCAAAAAAAAACGAACTTAAATATATATAAACTTCGCTTCGCAAAGAAAGCTTAGAGATTTCTGAGCTATTGCTATTCTTTTAGAATCTTATAAGCAGTGATTGTTGATTTATAGAAAATATCAGTTTTTAAGACTACCTGAAACTTAAGAGACTTTTATTTTTAAAAATTAGTCTCAATTTTCCAAGTTTAGAGTACTTATCAAACATATGGGAGTTAAAATTATGCGTAAATTATACTAAAACCGTGTATTTTTCCGGATGTGTAATACAATTTCTGAATTTAAATATAAAATTTACGCGTTATTTATAAATGTCTTATTATTTCCTAAAGTTGCGATCCATTGTTTAATTTACGTCTCGTTTGAGAGCTATTCCAAGTTTAATTGGGCGTGCTCTTCAATGAATTCCACTCGCATTCACCTTGCCAATTTAGTTAAGTTTCATTAATTTTTTTGGCGTAGTAGACTTACGTCTCCGTAGTGATCAATGGTGTATCAGGAATGGAAAACATTATGACGCTTTTAGTAAGAGTATTTTTAAAGTAGCTCTGCAATCAAATAACATAGAGAGTAGTTTTAATTTCATTTAACAGAGAAGAGTTGTAGTGAAGGTGCAAAAAAAATCACCAAATTTAAAATTACGGTTTTAGTCACAGTCGAAGGATGCAAAGAGTTGGTTAAAATCGCTACAATTTTGATGACGTCACAGCGACCGATGCGCGCATGCAAGAGCCATTCAGCCATCGATCTGAAGTTACGCGAAACATTACTCAAGAATTTTTGGATTACGTCAGATTTCGTGCTAGCGTTAAACTATAGCTCCACAGCCGATAACGTAGAGAGTTGGTTTTAGTTTCGTTCAACCAGAGAAAGGTAGGCATAATCATAATTTCAGAATTTGTAATCCGCAATTATAGTTTAAAGTTAATTAGAAAGAATCAAAGAAGAATTTTACATGGATGAAATTCATAGACACACTAGATTAATAGTCACTATAGGTTAATAGCCTCAAAGAACATCACCCCGCCTTGTCAAACATCCGGGTAGGCTGTTCCGTGTCGGCTGCCTGCTTAGATGAGTCCATGTAGTTCCTACATAATAGTCCCCATTACGGAAGGCTGCTCATGCAGCAGCCCCCCCCTTTACCGAGGGTGCGACCTGTCATCAGGTGACCCAGAGCCGCACCACCATTATTGTGCCATCAGGTTGGCGAGGCCTGCCCCGCAGCAGCCTCTGACCGCGAACACGCAGGTTAATAGATCACATAGAGCTACTTTAGTCACAGAAGTCACAGTTGGGTAAAGGTAAGTAAATTCTACGCCCCCATTTCCAGCAGCCGTTTCGCAAAACAGTACCTCATCTTATTTTTCACCAACTCTACCTACCCAAAGGAGTGCAGGCGTCTGATATTGGCGTATAAAGATTCTGGGTAAATCAGATTTCTTCATGGTTGAATTAAAGTGATCAGGAAATCGCGGATATTGTATTGCATTAACCGTAGATCACTTCTCTATGCGACTGGAACACAGGAAATATAAAAGAGAATTACTTGATTTGTTGGCATTCATATTCGGTGGAAAGCCAGCCAGCTCAATCGTTATTGTTGTCATCCTGACTGCTTTTCTAAAGGGTTATTACTATTGTGTTGGCCTATTAAGAGGAAGTTTTAGTGCCAGTTCAACGGCTCCAAACTATTTCACTAGAATGCAGTTCAAGTGACGTATTCTATAAGGAAAGAAAAGAGTGCATAAAACAATTATTTTGCGAAAAGATTGCACGTTCAATGTACAGACAGTACTATCGATTTCAATACTACCGATAATCGGTAGAGTTTCTAAACTGAAAAGTAAATTAATTATTCAATTTTACTTCAGTAATAAAAAAATCTACAAAGTTGCCTTGAATAATGAGGCAGCGCCATGTACGACAAATTTTAAATGTTTTTCTTCACTTTTTTTTTCCAGTTTTCACAGAGTTCATTCCATTCTCTACATGGTAAGTATACATTTGGAGACCATAAAGTCGGCAGAGTCTTTTGAATGGGTGAACTTTGGTATATGCAACCATTAGGCTGGGCTTTGAAAAGCAAGTCCCTCCAGCATGGAGGCTGAAGCTAAGGAGGGCATTTTCTGCTGCCGTTTTGTTCATAACAAACTCAGAACTAGGCTGAGTGTAGAAGCATGGGTGCTTATGTTTTCAAATGAATAATTAATAAATTTTATTTGTATTTTCAACATAAAGGAGTATAAATTTTGGAATTAATAGAAAATCTTTATTTTATTATAATTATTGTTGATATCAACTAGTTTTAGATTTTCTCTAATTTTGATGCATTCCAGGATTTCCCGGAAATTTCAGAAGGAAAAAAAAGGGCGAAATCAAGAAACCCTATACATACATATTTCTACGTATGGCTATCTAATTCTTCTTGAAGGCCAGTGATAGTACACTGTAAAAATATCGTTTTTCTCGGACTTTTCGTATATTTGTTGGTTTAAAGCTGTTTTGTTGACAAAACGGTTTTCACCGTTTTCCACTCAGCCGACAGTTTACCACCGTGTTGAGATATACTAGCGTACGGTAGCCATTTATGGAAAATTCCTCCTTTATTTGTGCTTTCCTTTACCATCTATAATTTCTTCAGCACTATTTCATATTTTCAATGAGGTTCCATCCGTAACCTTAAAACATTCTGGCAATGCGTTGATTTTTTACACTGCAAGTGACGCCACTAGAGCTATAGTGACTTTAAAACTCAAAATAGATTATTTTTGCTACTTTATAGAGTCTCCGGTGGTCTAGTGGTTAGAGCGACTGTGTATTTCTATGAACGGTTTCGATCCTCAGCTCGGAGGAGTTAAGTTTGTCACCATCTTGCATCAGAATCGTCAAGTAAGTTCAATTAAAATTATATTAATTAAACTAATTGAAATTACTAATTAATCCTAGATTAATTAATATTCCTAATTACGATATACATCAGCACATTTCGCTCAACTCGAACAGAAGGGAAAAACAGCTCAACTCAGTCGATGACGTCCTTACTTCGATGACTTAATTTTATGGAAAGCTTAATTTTCATACGTTATTCGTTGTGACTGGTTGTAGAAATAGCTTTTGCAGGGCTTGTTCCTGTGTGGTAAAACCGTTGTGCCTACGGATTTACTTCGCGTAGCTTTACAGTTCACAGCCAACCCAGCTGCCAGTTTAAAACCAAGAAATAAATTTTACGGGATTTTTTTTTTTTTTTTCTTTTGCAGTGTAATGCTCTCGGCATGAAGTAAGCCAGTTCAGGTTTTGAAACTTGATTTCGCTGAAGAGATCCGTCGTGTATAAGCCCGTTGCCCATTAAATCATGCGTAAGGATACGACGTCATCAGCTAGTAAGGAGTTTGGAGAAGTGTTCCAGCATAATTGTCATTCCTCGTCATCCTGAAAGGAATTTTACAAAGTGCAGGTCCACTCCCGAATAGCCCTCGTGTTGCTTCAAAGCGGGGCGAATAGCAACTAAACTAAATCTTCTGAAATGTTTTCTTGTATCTCTTTAAAGTTATTGGAATATGTTATAAATTTTTTGTCTTAATACCTCCTTTTTTGTGCAGAAGCAAGACCAACTGAAGTTTCATACAGAATGCTACTCAATGCGATGAAATGGACTGCAACTTGGTGATTCTTCTTTGTATGAACAAAAGGATAATCCCTATTATTAGATTTTAATTGTTTATGCGAGATGATAGTAGAGACATCATTAAGTGCAAGACAGCAATTGAATAGAAATGAGCATTTAGACATGAAATTCTGGACACTTAACAGTGACGTCGTGGTGTGAAGGGAGTCAGGAGTCAATCCTGTTTTAGGCTGTTTTTTCACAATAATGTAGGCATTCTTACCAACACCATCTATTGTAAATATCTTACACCCATTCGACGATTAATGCGTACATGCACAAAAGCTTAAGAAGCACCCTTAGCAATTAATGTTAAATTTCTTTTTCTATTGTAATTAATAAAAGAGTGACTGTTATCCTGAAAATGGTTTCAACACCGTATGCAGAATTTGTTCAAGTCCGTTTTCATAATATCAGGCTGCCTGGCTTGAGGAAAACTACCTTATGATTAAATGCAGACTTAGATTCGTTATCTTTTAATTCGTTTACATCAACTTTGTCGTCGACGATATTCGATGGTTGTTATTTCTAGCTGAGAGAATGCTTAATTTAGTGAAATTGGCTACAGCCTGCGTCCTCTTTGTTTGATCAAGGATAATACGATGAACAGTTAATACATTACATAAAAAAAACTTAAGTTCTTCTTTTCCTATCGTTATTTACAGGAGGCTATAAACTTCATGATAGGGAAAGGGTGGTTTTGCCGTTTCCCTCTAAGGTGAACTACAAATCCCGTTCTGAGGCTGCTTTAATGAAAGTACCTTGGATAAAATACCACAGTAATCTTCTCATTTCACTGGCAAGTAACTTTGCATTTTAAGTCGACGATATTAGATGGTCGCTTCTAATGATCATAATACGGCGGCTACTGGATAACCAGAACAAGATAAAAAAAAATTAAGCAATTTAACACGGCTTGACGCGGCAGCCACCACCGGTGGATCGCACTGATATATCCCATCCCAGGCGGCCCGTACCACCTATAGTGCACTGATATGTCCCATCAGACGGCGCGGCTACCCTATGGATCGCGCGCAGTGTATCCCATCAGGCGACGCGTACCCGCGGATCGCGCCAGTATGTCCCAGTCAGGCGGCGCGTACCACCTATGGATCGCGCGTATGTCCCATCAGGCGGCGCGTACCACCTATGGGATCGCGCAGTATATCATCCCATCAGGCAGCGTACACCTATGGATCGCGCCGTGCTTCCCGTCAGGCGGCGCGTACCTATGGGTCCGCACAGTATGTCCCCATCAGGCGACGCGTACCACCTATGGATCGCGCACAGTATGTCCCATCCAGGCGGCGCGTACCGCCGATTGCTGGCGCCAGATGTTTCATCAGGCGTTACGTACCGCCTATGGATCGCACTGATATGTCCCCTTCAAGCGACGCGTACCTATGGATCGCGCACAGTATATCCCATCAGGCGGCGCGTACCCACCTATGGATCGCACTGATATAATCCCATCCAGGCGGCGCGTACCCACGCCGATTGCTGAATGTTTCATCAGGCGGTACCGCCTATGGATCGCTTTGATATGTCCCATCCAGGCGGCGCGTACCACCTATGGATCACTGGTTTGTCCCATCAGGCGGGCGCGTACCGCCTATGGATCGCACTGATACTCTCCCATCAGGCGGCGCTTACCACCTGTAAGATCGAACTGGCGCTCCCCATCAGGCGGCGCGTACCACCTGGATCACAGTATGTCCCGCAGGCGGCGCGTACCACCCTATGGGATCGCGCTGATAGCTTCTATCCCCATCCAGGCGGCGCGTACCCACCTAAGGATCACTGATATATCCCCATCAGGCGGCGCGTACCACCGATTGCACAGTGCCAGATATTTCCAGGCGGGGTGCATTACTGCCTATGGATCGAACGGCGATTTCCCCATCCAGGCGGCGCGTACCACCGGTGATGGCACTTGGATGTTTCGTCACGTAGACGCATACCACCAATTTAGATTCGTTTTAATAACTGAAAAAATTTTCCTTATCGTTGAAAATTTTTTAGTAGAGAAATTTAACGTATATATTGAAAAAAGTAGGATCTATTTCATTTCAATTCAATATTATAAACGCTTATATAATAAATTCTATAATATAAACGTAACAATGCAATATATAAAATAATTATTTATTTATTTCTATACATTTTTAAAGCATCAAACAATGTCTTAAAGAAACACTTGTGGCAGCAAAGTGGTAAAAGGAAATAAGAGACAACTGATAGTTATCACTGCGGTGAAATTTCATTTTCAGTTTTAGTTCGTCGTAGTAGCCGATAAAGCAAAGCAGCTCATAGATTAATACGCTCATTAGGAGAGAAAGAGTAAGATTACAGTGCTCTTTGTGAATGTATTAATAATGAAAAAATGAGTTAAGTAGTTTATTAGATTGTACTTAAAATTCCAATATGTATTTCAAAGAAATTTTCTGATAACCCATCCAGATTTATAAACTTCAAGCCGAGCATCTATGCGTTTTTTATTCTTCATCCTCAGAAACAATTTTATATGCTCTATAATCCATATCAGCTAACAATAGCACCATTTTAACTAGCATTTTTCATTTCAGAGACTCAATTTTGCAAATCATACCGGTGCTGGGCAGATATTTCATCAGGCAGTGCACTTACCACCTATGGATCAGACGGCATCCCCAACAGGCGGTGCGTACCACCGATTGCACAGTACTTAGATATTTCATCCAGGCGAGTGCGTACCACTATGGACCAGATTTTTACTCATCACTGTTTTTCTACTGCATCCCATGATTTCCGGCCCTTGGTAGCCTGGTGGAAAGATCTCGGTTTCTGTGCCGAATTAGTTCCAGGATCCAAGCGATTCCACCATTAAGAACCGCCATGTAAGCTAGGTGCATTAAAACCATGGGGTCGATATCCTCCCGCTAAATAGAGGACGTGAGAATTTGGAAGAGAGTGCCAGTTCCAGTTGCCATCAACCACAGTTTCAAAATTAAGAGGCAGGACATAAATTTATCCTTCGTGTTGCATTTTGAAACAGAGACTCAAATGTAATAAATCCACGATTTCAGTAAATTACCTCTTTTGCTGGCGACTAACAATTGAAACTGAGAGATGGAATATGTTAAGTGAAACAAATTTGAAAAAACGTGAGATGATAATTGGACAAAAGGGTAGCGCTGAAGTCACTAATTTAAATAGGAAGTTCATTAGATCTATATAAATAAATAAAGGATTTCAGTGGATGAACATGTGAGGAGCCACTTAACAGTTAAAATTATTAAAATTAACGAAAACTAAATTAAAATTAATGAACTTGAATTAAAATTAATTCAGGTCTTATACATTATACAGAAAGCGCATATGCAGCTGCTTCTGATAGAATACACGAAAAACAAATTTAGAACTGAAAATAAGTTAAAAATTATAAAATAGAGGCATTAATAAAACCTTAAAATAAAACATAAAAAAGCTGAAATAGAGACAGAAAATACAATTAGAATGAAAGCAAAATGGAAGAAGGTGTAAAGAACCAGAATGGCGGTTCTCAGAGGCCACACTATGAATTGTAGCTCTGGAAACGGACAAAATTTTCACAGATAAGGGAAGAAGGAATAATTTTGACTAATAGTCTTTCCTTTATTCAGAAAATTTTTGTCCTGCTTCAGAGCTACAATGCCGTGTGGCCTCTGACGAGAATCGCCATTTTGGTTCTTTTACAATTTTCTTCCATTTTGCTTTCATTCTAAATGTATTTTTCGTTCTATTTTGCTTTTTTATGTTTTATTTTAAGGTTTTATTAATGCCTATTTTTTTATAATTTTTAACTTATTTTTCGAAGTTCTAAATTTGTAAAGGGCACTTAACATCTTCTTCCATGAGAAATTTGTTAAACTTGAGTCAAATAACATCTGCTTCCATTGTCACAGAATCGTTTTCTCCGCGGTAAATAGTATTAATGCAGACGAAAATATTGAGAAGACAATTCGAAAATAGAAATCGCTTGCTTTTAAAAGAAGTTTCTGCAATAATTCTTCACAATTTTTCTATGTGGGCTTCATTGCGAGTTATACATCATGCTGAACTGCATTGCATGACAAAGGAAAGATGGATTAACTGTAAGTAAAAGAAGGTTTTGAAACTCGTGATTTTATTTTGAATAATGGTTTATTTCAGTTAATGAAATTTATTCTTATGAATTTGTACCAGGATACTAACTATTTTTTTACTTTAAAAATGTTCCATTGATACTAATTTAATTTGTTTAGCTATTTGTGTTTTTGCTTTTTTTTACACATTTTTATTTAACTTGAATTGTTTTATGCATGTTAATAACTATATTAAAGACGATGTTTGATTAAAACCTTAAATACATATATCACCTTCATTTCCATGTTCCCAAGACATTCATTTCGATGCTCCCAACACAGTGATAACACTGCTTTGAAGAATTATATAAAACTATACTAAAGTAGTATATACTTTACTACTAAAGTAAGTATATACTTTAGTAGTATATACTTTAGTATATACTATATATACTAAACTCTTCAGCACAAAATCTATTGAATAGGGAAATTCGTGGAACGCGAAATATCTTTATGAAAGTAAATGAAGTTAAGAGATAATATCATAAAATATATATTTATTTTTAAAAACTACACTCTCATTATTGAGCTGAAAAGCAGATTTCCTTATTTTAATTATTTTTTAATTTTTAGTATTTTATTTAAAATTTATTGTTATAGGTATTATGAAATATTATAATAATTTTTCTCAAATTATGGAACGAAAATTTACTTATGTTAAGCAATCAATTAATAGCCGAGTTCTGAAAATATTAAAATAGTTTGTCATCAAGAACACACGAGTGTACAAAATTTCAAAATGCATTAGTAAGTGAATTAAAAATGAATTTTAGAATTCTATTTTCACAAAAAAGAAAAAAGTCATGTTAAATGAAATTATAAAAATATGATGATAATGTTTATGACAACCAAAGAGTTGAATTGATGGTCTTCGGACGACGGGTATATTATTATTATGATGATGGAAGAATACTATTATGAAAATAATCCGATAAAAAATTGCGTAACTACGTCTTTGAGAAAGGGAAAGATATAAACTCACAACAAGTTAAACTTTATTTTTCTTTTCAGATTTTTATGCTTAAGAGTTTTATGCTTGCTAATTAACATCAAGCATTTGAGATGCAAAAGTTCGACAGGGAGTTACCGAAACAGAAAAGCGACATCGCTTAACTGACGGTCGATTTGCAACAAACCATACCTCTCCCTAAACTTAGGGGTCTATTCTGGTACCCCCGGTTGGGTTGGGAGACGTCACTTTTCCCGTTGTTAACGTGCGGAAAAAGTAACATCTCCCACCGGGGGTACCAGAATAGACCCCTTAGTGTGAGTAAGGCATTTTATCTCCGGCAAATGTGGTTCTATATTTTTGACGTGCTCATCGTTACCGAGTCGCAGGTTGTTCCTCATTTCTTCATGTGGAATGAGGATGTTGCGAGTCGATTAAGTAATAAGATGGCCAGTTCTCTTCTAACTCTTCTAGAATTCAACGAAATTTTAAGGAATAAAGATAATCTTATTATCCTGTAAGACTCCCCGTCGGGGGGGACACCGCAAACATGCGGATGAGAGGCTGCCGTATAAGTAAGCAGACACTCATCAACCCGATGGCACAATAATGGTGGTGTGGCTCTTTGGGCCCACTCCGATGACAGGTCGTATCCCGGTAAAACGGGGGGTTGTTGCATGAGCCGCTCGTAATGGGGGCTATTATGCAGAACCACAGTGCCTGACTATCTGTTGTGGCGGCCGGTCCTTCAATGTTTATCCGGATGCCTAGGCAGGGCGGGGGTTGCTCTTGTGGTTGTATCCTGTAAGACCCTTGTTCAGGCCAGAATAAGAACTCAACCTTATTATTCCTATATCAATATCTCGTTCTTAAAGGATATTTCAAAGTAATTGAACATAAGTTTCCTGAAGTAGGACATTCGTATTCTGATAGTGGTCGTGATTTAGGAAGAATTTGGAAAAAATTAAGGAAACATGAGACCATATTCCTTCCAGAACAAGGCCGCGGCGGCCTAGTGGTAAGGTCTCGGCTTTGGGGCCGGAGGGTTCCAGGTTCGAGTCCCGATTCCACTGAAGATCCGTCGTGTATGGGGCCTGTTGCACGTTAAATCATACGTAGTGGTCAAACGTCCTCCCGTTGGTGTGGCGTGGAAGTTTGGAGAGGGGGGGTGCCAGCTCAGGTCGTCCTCGTCATCTGCCCGAGGTTCAAAATTACGAGGTCCGTCCCAAAATAGCCCTCGTGTTGCTTCAAAAGGGGACGTTAATATAACTAAAAACTAAAAAAAACCTTCCAAAACAATACCGCGAAATCATAATGCAAAGTGGCAGAAACCATCATGTCACTGATATAACTCCCCACTTTCGAAATTTTGAATTTCTCCATAGTAAATTTCAGCTCGCCAATGAAAAAAGGAATGCTCTCAATGAAAAAATTGCTTTCCGAGACAGCCTTAAGTGGATTTGAGTAGAAAAATTCGACTCGTACTTGTATAAAGATTGCTATGAACTTTATACACCTTTTAAGAAAGTTGACTTGAGAAAGCAGGTAAGGGGGGAGGCAAAACAACTCGTCAAAATCGGAGATTTTGATTTGAAAAGGACAACCAATACCGGATCAAAGTTAACAGCAGAAAAGATTGAAAGCATAGAACAACAGCTTCTTTTTATTAAAAAAGAATATCTATTTTTTTATGAATCAGTAATTCAAAAAGAAAAAGCAAAACATTAACTCTCTTCAATGGGTCTGACGTTTATTTTCTTAAACTTGCATATTATTTTGAGATCTTTTATTGCTGCTCCAAAAGCCAATTTTCTTGCTTTCTCTTGTTCAAATTGTGCTGAAAGTATTGTGATATTCATTACAAAAATATTTAGTTATTTCTAAAGTTTTCTTTCTAAAACTTTTTAGCGTGGCAATACGATATTTGTCTACGAGCGTTGCTTAGCAACGCAGGATAAAAGATGTTAGTTGTTTTTAAGATTTAAAATATAGTATTGTAGAGAGACCGAAATGTAACGACTGATGTATATAGTTCCAGCGAACGAACGGTTTTTTTGGTGAAAATTATCTTAAAATAAAAGTGTTTTTTTATCAAAAGTCTGTTAATTCATCCTGCAATACAGTACAATATGTACAGTTCTATATTTATACAATTTTGTTGATAATCATTACGCCTATTATGGACAACTGATACTAGAGAGAAGTAAATATTAAAAAAGATTAAAATCTTTAAAAAAAATCTTTTTAAATATAAAACTTTATTTAAAAGTCATTAAATAAATCAAAAAATTAATACATATTATTTTGTGATCTTCTTGTGTGTTTCTATTTCAGCATCCA
>BGPR01030175.1:4560-17480 GCA_013235015.1 Araneus ventricosus
TTTTCACATTTTAGAACGGGGAAAACAACGTATAACCGAAGCTTTGCTTCGTATAAGCGAAGCATTTTATCATTAGAATTAATGTGAATGAATCGGGTCTGTGATGAAACGACGTATAAACGGTGCTTTACTGTATTTGAAATAAGTTAACACATTAAACATAAGTTGACATTTAAAATAAGTTTAATGATAAAAAGGAATGATACTGGAAGGATTGTTCTCTGTTCGAAGGTATTTTTTTTTTTCAATTCCTTGCTGTCACAAAGTGTTTTCTGAGACACTAAAGATTATTTATAACTATGTATATGAAATAAATTTGAATCTATAATAAGTCATTTGACATCGTTATGGTCTTACTATTGTTTATGTAAGAAAAAGGAAGTTTGTTTACAGATAAGAGAAGATTAATTGTAGCATTAAGAGCGTCATCTTCGCTGCGTGATCTCGGTAATCGCCATTTTTCATCGTCTTCATGCATCATTCTGCCTGAACAATCTTCGCTGAAATCTGGAATTGTCGAAAGCAGGAAGCCTTCCACGGTTCCCCAAATTGTTTTGGATTTACGGTTGTTAAAGTCGATGTATTCAGAACAGATCGTACCGATAGAAGATGTTCGAACACCAGTTCTCTCACGTATTTATGGTATGATTCGAATTTCAATCAAATGCTTTAATAAAAATAAACCCTCCTTGATCGCCACTCACAATTTTTTAGAACTTTACAGGAATATATTCTATGTTCAAATTATTCTTATAACGAAGAACCACCGAAAAACCAAACCTTAAACTATTTTATGCAGCTCTAAGAGGAATCGCCTTCTCTAGTTTTGAAAACGTTTATATAAATATAATTCAGCTGAAGATAGCAATGATTGTAATGATTTCTTTGTTGTGGCCCGCACCGTTCCTTTCCAAATGTATATTCAAAATTTAATTATAGTAACAGGTTCTCGTTATATAAATTTTATAAAATTTTTAACAAGTTTTCTGATGAACTTGGCATTTTTAATATGTCTCTTGGTGCTTTTAAATCGAAATGTTTACAGCTTTTAAATACATGATGTGTTTTATTTTGCCTTTGTACAACTTTTTAGATTTTTATGTGTTTTGATTTTCCGTGTTCTTACGTATTCGACCATTTTTTTAAATGTTTTTATAGGTTTTAATTTTTGTACTCTGTTTTTGGCGTCGTGTTGCAATTTATTTTTTTTTATCTCAAATGTGCATTTTCGTCTTTAAACGTTTAAACTCCTGGTGTGTTTTCAGAGGATTCGGTGCTTGTGTGTTTTGACTTTTTAACCCTTGCCTTTTGGAAATGGTATTTTAATTTTTTTTAAAAATACGACTTTTAGAATCATAGTGTGTTTTAATGTTTTTGTGATTATGTGTTTTCGCTTTTAATTATATATGCGTTTACAAAATTTTTATGATTTTGTGTATTCTCTGTGTTCAACTTTTTATTTTCGTGCGCATTTTTTTATTCGGTCGTTGTGGCTTTTGTTCTTTGTGTGTTTTTTGTTTATAGCACTCTGTAGATGGAGTTTTCGCTGTAGTGTGCTTTTCTTTAAATAAATAAATAAATAATAAATTAACTATGTACATGAGTCTGGTGCACGATTAATTCATTTGGGTAAAACGTCCCTCGTTGGTGGACTTTTGGAGATGGATGTGCCATCATTGTCTGACCAGAGTCCAGAATTTCAAGATCTGTTCCGAAACAGCTTCCATGTACTCTTCTAACTGAACTAAACCAAACTTCTGGTGATTTGAAAACGAGCTGAATTTTCTAAGCAATGCAACTAGGCGGCTATCACGAAGTAAGTCTAAAAGATTTTATAGAAAAAATTAAACCAATAGAATCTCAGCTAAAATTTCAAAGAACTTTTACAAAAGGATCAACGAGGGATATTATATAGCACCTTAGAAGAATTTGCAATCGCTTGAATGCTTTATTATACAGATATTTACCGAGCATCACATCATTAACTCTTTAACTACTTCAAGTTACTGGAGGAGCATTTTGCAAGGACGAGTGACCTCATCATCCCATATAAAGAGTGAATGAGAAATTAAGTCAATTGGAAGTCAATGCATATCTGCTGAACCCATTGTCGATACTTTGGGCACTCGAATGATGCCATCCCATAAGCATAATGGAGGAGTGGTTCGAAGGTGTGATTCCGACATTTAGTGGTTTTCGATGGATGATGACGACCCTCCTACGCGGCGATGCCCACGTCCGCGCAGACGTTGACCTTCAAGGCTGAACTGTCACCGGCCTAATCCGTCTCGCGTGCTAAGGGAGGCGAATCCGACGAGCCGGATGAACCACGCCGGGGATTAGTTCGGGCCCGATGCAACCGGGTACGAACCCATTAGGACGCATGTCGGATGTCTCTACACCCACCTCAAGATGGCTCCTCGACTTCAAGATGGATTGCTCGTGACTGGTTTCTAAATGTAGTTAGAAAATATATTTATTTTTAAACGTAGTCGAATTTGGTGCTTCGGGAATAGTTTTTGTTGGAAAATCGAGGGTGAATAAAGGTTTCAGATTGACTATTGAACTTAAAGGAAGTTGATCTCTACAGTGGCTGAAAAAATGACTACATACTGTCCCACGTCTTATAATTTCAACAATATGTATAGAACCGGCTTTACCATTAAGCCTTGGGGTGTCACAATAATTGATACTTGTCCATCAAGCACCCATACATTATTTCAAACATTTGCAAAAGCAAACACACAAAAAATGAATTTCTAATAATAGATATCGAAATGTATCATGTGTTTAACTTCAAATATATTATTTTATTAATGAATTATTGATGTTAAAAATATGAGTGAATGTAAATTATTGATTTTTTTCCCTTTATTGTGCTTTATTATTATTTCCTTTATTTCTGATCTATACCATTAAAATGGATTATTTTAACAAACAAATATTAATCGCTTTTTTTAAAAATTAAAGTACATTTCCCATAAAACCTCTCATTTTTAAGTTTTTGTCTGTAAAAGAACTCTTTTGTTATTAAAATAATATTTTTCTAATCCACTATTAAATGCTTTTCAAATAAAAAGCACGTTATAATGACGGCACAATTCGCGAAAAATTATTCTCGCGATTGCGCTATTTATTTCTTCGCCGTGCTGAATATTTTGGCATCATTTTCCTTCCTTCCTTCCTTTTCCGAGTTACGCCACAGAACAACAAGAAATTAAACTAGCCGGTAATCAAACACCACGGATGCGATTACGTCTTAAATTAAATATTCATCTATCACTGCTAAAAATAGTCAAATTTGACAAGTCGAGTGAGTGTAACTTAACCCCGTCTGACATATCGCATGCTGCAACCTTCAGTAAATGTGTCCCTGACCTGCGAAGCTGGTAAATAAAATGTCCTTGAAGAACTTTGTTCGTTTTTTAAAGAGGCCGCCCTATTTATTGGAAGGATAATGAAGATTTCGCACACTCATCGGAGGTCAGT
Organism: Araneus ventricosus; assembly: GCA_013235015.1. Taxonomy (NCBI): domain Eukaryota; kingdom Metazoa; phylum Arthropoda; class Arachnida; order Araneae; family Araneidae; genus Araneus; species Araneus ventricosus. Next base: position 8,050 of record BGPR01030175.1, read on the forward strand.
CATTGTCCTGTTCTTGACCTGTTGCCTGGAAGCGCCCTGTATTGCTGTCACACAGCAAGAGGTAAACGCGCTATTCTCCGAGGCAGGTCATAGCGGTTATTCGTCTTCTCGGGTTTGGCAACACCAGAGCGCTGAAGATTTAAGAATTTCTTCACGCTCTGGTCTTGGGAAAAAATAATCTTTGTTGCATTTTGTACCTAAAAAAAATTTAAAAAATCTGAGGTCCATTACTCAGGTCTTTTTGTGTTATTATCTTTAGCTGTCAAAATAGCTGACAGAAATTTGAGGTGGTCGGTCGTTATTTTGGTTGAATCATGATTAACAGTGGAGAAGTAGATTCGGTGAAGTCATGATGAGTTATGGATACTGTTTCATCACTCAGTTATTTATTTATATTTTTTCCATTCCTAATTTTTGTGATCTTGAGGATTTTTGAACGTCTTATAAGTGATGTGACATCATTTTCTTTACATATAACATCTTGATGGCAATTTTACACTGGAAAAAGCCTATCACTTTTTAAATATTACTCTTGAGCGTCAGTGAAATCCATACATATGATACTTGTCTACTGTATCACCGCCACGAGAAAAACCCCAGACACCAGATATGCCTATGGCGGGCGTCATGGAAACGGGATATTCCACTGTATTTTGGGGGTGAAGGCATGTAGTCGTTAGATGACATGCGCAGTTATGTCGTGTGACTGCGATGTCACGTAAATGAACTCCATTAGCCGAAACTATAAAACATAACGATTTATTACCACAATCGACATAATATTAATTTTTTTAACACTTACGCAGCAGTTTCGTACGACTTGAAGATTTTGCCGTAAGTTTTAGCTATACAGAAGCTAAAAACTTTAAATTATTAATTTATTATTTATTTAACCCTGGAGAGTGACGTCTAGCTGACACCATCCTCTTTGCTTATTAATAATTTGCACATATTTTAATGATATTTTCCTTTTTTTTCATTTTCATAACTATGTTTTTACTACATCTTACGCCATTTTTATTGGGGCGGAGAACGTTCAAACTTCTTTCTATGCTCAACAATAAAGTTTCTCTTGGCGTCTGTTAGACGCCCGCTACCTCTTCAGGGTTTAGTTAATTATTTATTAACTTAGGCGAGACTCCAAAATTAATTAAAATTATTATAATATACATGGAATGAAGTAAACAGTGATGCTTCCATTCAGCAGAAATGAAGAGTTACTACTACAAACAGAAAAAAATTCATAGCGTCTGAATAACAATTTCTTGTCACTCAATATATCATTAGTGTTGTAAACATTGCCACAACTCGTAAAAATATTTCCCGGAATAATATTTAAATTTAATTAAATAAAACAGCAATATTAAAAATCTGATAAACATATCTCATTCAAGCGGATGATTAAATCTGTTAGCAAAGCTTCCATCAAGATACATGTTTTGCCTGTTACTCAATAGCTCTCTGTCAACAGTTTACGGTATTGTGTTTTAAACGTCAGTTCGAATTTCAGTTTTATCAGTCCTATGATCTGATACGCGAGGGTCGTGCTGCCACAAATGGCGTTAATGACTTTTTCGATGTGATGCTAGGGTAATGACACCCATCGTTCTTTTCTTCATTATGCAAACGACAGAACGTTGATCCTGTTCGAATGCGTACGCAATTCTAAGAACAAGCAATTATTTCCCATCAGTTTTCTTTTCGCTCAGTTTTCTTCTTCTAGATCGTGAATTTTGAATTCGAATTGACAGTCGCTTGGAGGCTGAAAAATTCTGTAGTTAACTTAGAATTAAGGCGGGTATTGTTAGAAACTGGAAGAGTCAATGCTCTAAAAGGTATTCGATATTTTTTGCTAATAAGGATATGGATTGGGACTGGAATAATTTGTATTTGTGAACATCGAGTTTATTGTCTCCTCTTCTGCTTTCTGGAATTGAATCTTAAAAAAATTGTTGTTTAGAAATTCACAGAAGCACTAATTACACGTCTCTTTTGGCAGTTGGAAACAATGGGATAGTTGTTATTGAAATTTGCTCTAAGAAATCTACAAGAACGTCGTAAGTTAATTTGAAGGATATTCAAACAACAATAATGATGACTGCTTTGATGTCGTAATTTTTAATATTTTTTATTAAAACATAAAATAATATGACTCCTTGGTCGAAGTGGATGGAAACAAAAGCCAACACTTGAACACTTGAAGTTCGAAACATCGAATTCTGTTATTTGTTGCTGTAGTCAATGACAATTTAGGTTGACAGTACGTACAAGGCTGAGAGTGACCGCATCACCGGTGAGTGACGTAATATGTGTTCCTACGCGTCTTAGAACTATGAGTAGAACTCGATGACATTAAACAACTTTCGTTTCAAATGTAGAGTTTCTTGACACGGAAGTTGCTGTTGGTTAAAACTAAAAATTATCTTCAAATAAATCCATTACTTTTTACTAACTTACTGTCATATTCAGAACTATTTAACTAGGTGTAATGATACATCGAATAGTTTTCCCTGCACTGTCAACCTGAGTTATCACTGGCAATAGATGTTAGCATAGGATCTTTTGATTTGCTGCGATTGTTCCGACTATCAGCTGCTTTAAAAAGGCCAGAACAGACATTGGCCATCATTTTTGACGCCATTTTCTTTTAATCTCAGATTTAAATCTTCTTCCCTTGATTTAAGAAGTTTCTTTGGTGATTTCATATAATCGAACGACTCCGTTTTGTTGTATATTTCTTAGAAAAATCGAATTTTAAACAAATGGCAATTTTGTATTCCAATGCCATGCAAAAACATCTTAATAATTATGAGTGGTTTTACTTTAAACTGGATAAACTTACAGCCAATTTTCACGAAAAAAGGCGCATAGAAGAATTTAATTACTGTTGTTGATCGTCCACCTGTACGTCTGATAAAGGCAGTCGTCAACAGTCCTTGTACTTATACCTGGAAAACCCTTTTGTCGAAATGGCTTGTGTAAAAGCCCATTACATGGGATTTAATGTGCAAAAGAGAGGCATAACTCGTGTCGTATGTCAATAAAGTTCCGGTAAATAAAAAATCGTCTGCTTGTTTACTGGCGGTTTTCTGCCTAAATTTGGCGCTCAGCTGCACAAACCGTAGAAAAGGATCACCTCACATGGTCTACGGTGTGGCTCGAACGTGTTGTTTCAGCCGGTCGCCTCCTGCGTTTTTTGTTCGACGAGGGGAATTTCATTCCCGCTTTCTTGTTTTTCTCACTTGCAAATTAGTTAGGGTTTAATGGGGAAGGCTGTTTTGAAAGTCGGCGGTTGCTGGAAAAATGAGACTGCTTTCGCCGGCTGTTTCTGTTATTTAGTTGTTTATTAATAATAATGTATGGGCTTATTGTTGTTGCGGTTAATTTTGTTGCGTGCCTCGTTTTGTTGTTGTCGTTGTTACTTTAATATGCTGTTTTCAGGTGTTTTCCTTTGTTCGCAAGTTCGTTTAACTATTATTCATCGTTTTTTTCTTCTTTTTCCTCTCGTGGGCTTTTGTTTATTGATTTAGGAGTTTAGATTATTTTAGAATCAAACTTTTTAAGAAAAATTGATTTTGCGGATAAAATTTAATTGCTCAAAAGGTATCGTTGCTACTAAAAACAGTTGTCGGTTGTAGAGTATAAATTTGAAATCATGTTCGAATTATAATAATTTCAAGAAAATTGTGCAGCAATACAGAGGTACAATTCGTGATAATTTATTTAGATTTATATAACTCTTGTAGGTTCTTTTTAAAACGAGTTTATTCATTTTAATAATATCTTTATAAATTTATTTGTGATTAACATGGACGTTAATTTATTATAAGAAGAGAAACAAAATATTCCTGAATATTATTAATCTTTCATAATGTCAACTTCTGTCAATGCCATATAAAAAAAACTTTGGCGACATGCATTTAAAAATAACATTTAAAACTTGTTACCTTTTAAAGTATCCAATTTACCTGTGATTAATATGGATGTTAATTTGTCACAAGAAAAAAATATTCCTGAATGTTATTAATCTCTCTGAATATCAGCTTCTGTCAATATCATATTAAAGAAACTTTGTCGAAAGAATTCTATAACAAGCCATACATTTAAAAATAACATATAAAACTTTTTGCCTTTTAAAATCAACAAGTTTATCCATCCATTTTAATCAAATATTTATAAATTTATCTGTGATTAATGGATGCAATTTATCGTAAGAAGAAAATATTCCTGAATATTATTAATCTCTCAGAATTTCAGTCAATATCATATAAAAAAAAAACTTTGTCGAAGGAGTTTTGTAACAGGCCATGCATTTAAAAATAATATTTAAAACTTGTTACCTTTTAAAATAACAGATTTGCTACGTTTGTTCTGTGAGGATGGAGGAACTGAGTCAAATGCCTGATTTATGAAGCATAAATCCATTAGTTCCAGCTTTGACAGACCTTAAGAAGAATCAACAATGATCACCTTGAGCAAAAATACATTTTCCTTGAAATGATGAATAGTTCGCATACATTAACTTTTTAAACGCTTCCATCATGTTTGTAAATTTAACCCGCATTGTTATTAAAACAGAACTTAATAATTCAACAATTGGTCGAAACATGGTAATTTCTCGCTAATAAACCTTTCTTAATCTTTTTTTAGAAATTCTTTTTAATTTATAGATCGACTTATGATGTAAAGAAAGGTTCAGCTTAAAATTCTATTCAACCGGTAAATTATAGAAGTGGATTGCGTAAGGATTCAAAAGTAATAATAGCTAAGATAATTATATAAGTGATGTAAATTCTTGATATATGAGCAAGCATCCATTTTAGCGTCAAATTAAAATTTATATTACAGATTTTTGCTGCTTCTAATATCAATATTTTTATTGCTGCCACGTTAGAATTCGCAATATGTATATCATCGTTGCAAGAAAATAATACAAATATGTAAATAGTGATTCTTAATATATAACAGTGAATTTTTTTGTTAGTCAATAGCACTGTCACGATAAATTTTTCTGTGAAATTCGGAAGAATGTAAAATTGAGTAATTCATTTTATATTTTGTAGCCAGACATCTTTGTGTACTGATCATTCTCAGATACGGAAACCCTCGACGCTTTTGCGCATGCGTCAGGCGGAGTCGATTTCACCAAAACAGGGGTGAAGGGAAAAAACGGAGGGGGAGATATTGTATTTTACTTATAAGTGCATTTTTCATTTATTGATTTGCTGTAAAGACTAACTAATAAAAATGCCAAATCAGACGAAGGTCATGACCTAACAGAGAATTTCGGAAAAGGGCTCATCTTACTTACTGCCTGGCAGCCCTTTCCATTGTGAAATCGCCCACAAGTGCTGATTTCGGGTTTCTGAAACGAACAGTAGCAACATTTAGATAGATAATACAGTCGACGCTCGTTATAACGGCCACACATTATAAAGACCGTTCCATTATAACGACCAGTGATAAAATTCCCACCTGTGTTTCCCTATGCACTCTATGCTATTTTTCTTCCGGTATAACGACCGTCTAGTGTCGTCTAATCCCAATACAACGTCCGAATTCAATGGACACTCTTCCCGGTATTTTCCCAAAAAGAACATGTTTATAAAGGGGTAACTTGAAATGACATTGATTATTGTATTGACAAGCTTCGTAGATGTAGAGTCTTCAGCGTTGCAGTTCAACTTTGACATGGGGGAAACATTACCACTCACCACAGCGCGGAAATTAGAATAGCCTAGAATAAACAAATGTTTCAAGTGCTATTGAGACTTTAAAATGTTTTTTTGAAAGGCAGAACATTATTTATCATCTTTAACTGAAATGGAAAAATATGTTTTGCCAAAAGCACATATGCAGTAAAGACAAACAACCATTTCTGATTTTTCTTTAGAAAATAAATGTTTTGTAAGTCCACCCTTTATTTTCTACTATAAAATCTGTTTTAGAAGTATATTTTTAATTGATAAAATTTTATTTTTAATACCAATGATAAAAAAAATAAGTTGAGGATTTAGTTGGAATCTCTTTAAAAATCGCTTATTTTTACGGAACTGCTGAGCGTGCATTTTTTAATTATATCCACTATAGCGACCACTCGTTATAAAGACCTTTTGCTGTGGGACGCTGAGGGTCGTTATAACGAGCGTCGACTGTGCATAGTTGAAAAGAAAGAAAGAAGAAAATATTATTCCAAAACTCTCTTTACATAGCATGCACTTTTCACCTCCTATAAAGCCTACTTTAAACAACTCCCCCGAAAAAACACCTACTTTCGGACCTATTTTAGCCTACAACCTATTTAGTGGCGTGAACTATCTTCACTCAACGACCGACTGCGGAGATGTGTAACATAAAACCAATTTCTTTCACAGAGCGGACAGGAAAAAAACAAAATGATAAATGCTGTTATTTTTCATCTAAAAACGGGCGAAATTTTCTGGGCCGTTTTTTCCAGCTTAAGTGGATGTGCATATTCCGTGCCTTTTTGAAAGGAAAGTGAAAAATGGGGTCATTTCGGTTCTACATTCGCTGTTTTACCGTTTTTCCAGCTGATTAGGTATATGGATAAACGCTGATTATTCGATGCGAATCGTAATTATGGCAATCACAAGTGGTTGAGCCGTGCGAAGTCGTGTACAGAAGAAAGAAAAAATGGTTTGATGAGGTAAGGGGGGAGGGAAAAAAAGTTGCACCCCATTTTATTTCATGTTCGCCTTTCCTACAGTCCAATTCTTTGGCATTACAGATGATTATCTCAAGAGAAAAAAATCTAGAAGCGAATGAACCGAAAAATAAAGGCAGTGATCACGTCTGGTTGATAAAACGGTTCTATTGTGCACCGGTTCTACAGCCGTGTTCGATCAGATTGTGAATTCTATCCTATACAGCTAAGCCAATTTCAGAGGTGGAAGAAAAAAAGCGTTTGCTATGTGTGTGATCTTATTTGCTGGCATCTATCAGATGAACCTATTTAATTTTTTCCCTCTCGCTTAATATAGATGGGAGGTTGAATGCCTGTTGCATTATGGATGGGGATATTGATTCCTGCTGCGAGATATGGCGGCACAGTTAGGATTTCGGCTACTTATCTCTGTGCAATCAGCACGCTGAGCATTGCTAGTGATTCTGTCCGCTCACTTTCTGGTCATGTCCATCTGCCAATGCGTACATAAAATGTGTTTAGAAGCCATGCATTGTTTCTTGTTCTCCGGATTCTGTGAATATGTAATAATGGTAATGAAGTTCAGCGTAATTATATTCCGTACCTGTGCCAAATGGTATTAAGCGAAACATTCAGGTTTAAAACTGATAATATCTGAGACAAATGCTACCGACATATCACAGTTATATGGATCAGCAGTAATATTTAATCAGTTTTTAAAAACATATTTGAGGATTTATTTACAGTATTGTTGGACAGGACATTGTTCGCATCGTTGATGACATTGCTTTAAACCAGTGTCTCATAGTTAAGTTTTGATCAACTTGGGATTTACACGGTAGTAATACAAATTAGTAATCAGTCGTTTAGAAATGTGGAGTTCAGAAAAGGATTACTTGCTATTATACTGCTTTTTCTGCAGTGTCTCGTAGTTAAGTTTTGATCAACTTGGGATTTACATGGTAGTAATACAAATTAGTAATCATTCGTTTAGAAATGTGGAGTTCAAGGATTACTTGTTATTATACTGCTTTATCTGCAGTGTCTCATAGTTAAGTTTTGATCAACTTGGGATTTACATGGTAGTAATACAAATTAGTAATCATTCGTTTAGAAATATGGAGTTCAGAAAAGGATTACTTGTCATTGTACTGCTTTTTCTGCAGTGTTTCATAGTTAAGTTTTGATCAATTTGGGATTTACATGGTAGTAATACAAATTAGTAATCATTCGTTTAGAAATGTGGAGTTCAGAAAAGGATTACTTGTTATTATACTGCTTTTTTGTTTGATAAAAACCCTCAAGTGTCATTATCAGTTGTTGAAGAATTTGATATCGTAAATTTTGTTTCAATTGATTCTTACAATGGGTGAACTTTATATATTTTGGCTAAAAATAATATTATATCACTCGCCGGAAAAATAACTTTTTTAATGGTGGTTATAAATTATTTTTTTATAAAGATATAGATTATTTTCTACTTTATTCTCTCGTATACAAAATGATATCAGTAGCCGATAAAAAAATAGTTATGTGAATATTAATGCGTTGTCTGTTAAAAGTTGCAAATTTATATTTACATTTACAGTAAAAACAAGTATAGTTCGTTTCCAAAATCCCAAGACTAGCACTTTTTGACGATTTTACCCTGAAAAGGGGTGAAAGGCAATGAGTAGGAAGAGTTCATCACCAAAGTTTTTGTTAGGCCACTCTAAGTAAAATGTAAATATCTCCCCCTCCGTTTCTCACTTCACCCCTGTGGTGAAATCAACTCCACCTGGCGCATGCGCAAAAGCGCCTGGGGTTTCAGAATACGAGGATCATCTATACATTTGTGCGTTTAAATCATGAAAGAGATATACATGTCAGAATGAGAACCTAAATATAATCTTCCAGTTAGAATAAAAATATAAGAAATTTCGAAAGGAACTATTCATTAGACATATATTTCTCTTAGGGGTCTATTCTGGTATCCCCGGTTGGGTTGGGAGTTGGGGTGGGGTCCGGTTTTTACCGGGCGGAACCCAACCCAACCAGGGGTACCAGAATAGACACCTTACTGTGAAAGCAGTTATCTGTTACATTGAACCAATTAAAATAGCGTGGTTTATGTCTTTTCTTTTCGCATGCAATGAAATAAGTTTATTTTAAAATGACTTCCATTCTTTTTCTTTGCTTTCTTCTTGTGATTAGGAGGCAATACAATAACAACTGTACAATACAAACTTCGGTGTATTGAGAAGTAGAATGAAGTCGTTTACAAGAATACAAGCAACCCATTATCGGAAACTGTTTTTATATCACTTTTTCCAATCAGCCTGTGGAGAATAGTCCTCAAGTTGGTTTTTGTTGAGGTCGTCCCGGATTTCATTGAAAACCAACACAGCAATCAGTAGGCAAGGCACGTTCTCTTCGACTTACAAAAAAGAAACGAGCCACCATCTCCACCGCAAGCGGAACACGAACATTCTTCGAGAAAGAGACACGCCAAGATAAAGTTTTCCTTATCCTGACAGTAACTGTAAAACAACGCCTTAACTCGTTTCTTGCAGTAAAAATACTGTTTCGCCAACGGAACAAAAAGACCCACTTTTACGTTAGGGCACAAAAGGTCTTTGAGAAGGCGCTTGCCCGTAGATTGCGCACGGAAATTTCACGGAAAGGTGGCGCTTTTTTGTGCTTGTAGTTTTTCTTGATTGCTTTGAAACTTACTGAATAACTGTCGAGATATTTTATGCGGACCCTTTAGACACGGTGGCTGCTCTTT